>SNQJ01S0048257.1:80932-100444 GCA_010110895.2 Picea sitchensis | reverse complement strand
TGTTTCTTTTAAGTCTTCAAATTCTCTTTGTTGTTGTTTTCCCTAATGAAAAATATTCCCATTGGCAATCATGGCATGTAATGGTGTTGCTATTGTGGAAAACTTTATGATGAATTTCCTCAAATATTGGGTTTCTCCCATAAAACTGTTGACCTCTATCACATTGGTGGGAATAGATCATTGTGTGATGGCTTCAATCTTCTTTGGGTCCACGCTCAACTCTCCTCCTTCAATCATGTGTCCAATATAAATCAAGGACATATTCCCAAATTCACATTTTTGCAAGTTGGCAATCAATTGATTCTTCTTTAAAGTCTCCAGCACTCGTGTCACATGTGAGAAGATCTCTTGCCATGTGTTGCTAAAGATTAGTATGTCATCTAGATATACTATTATAAAAGAGTCAATGAAGGGGCATAATGTAGCACATCATTCATGAGTCTCATAAAAGTTGTAGATGCATTGCATAAACCAAAATACATTACCAACCACTTGTACAAACTTTGTCGTGTTTTAAATGTTTTCTTCCACATGTCCTCTGCTTTGATCCTTACTTGATGATAATTGGATTTTAAGTCCAATTTGGCGAAGAATTTGGCTTGTTGAAGCTAATCTAACAAGTCATCAATCCTTGGAAAAGGATATCGATTCTTGATGGTAATCTTATTCAGGGAACTATATTCAATGCACATTTTTCATCTTCCATCCTTCTTTGGCACCATGATGATGGGTGAGCCACAAGGAGATGTATTGGGTCTAATGACTTCTTTCTCCAACAAATGCTTCGGTTGCTTCTTCACTTCATCTGGTTCGATGATGGACTACCTATACATCCCTATGTTTGGTAGTGGTAACTTTGGCAACAATTGAATCTCGTGTTCAACCTCATGCTTGGGTGGCAATTCTTAGGGCTCCTGAAACACTTCCCTATAGGATTATATCAATTTTTGTACTTTTTGGCACTTCTTGCCACTACATCCTTCCAAGGATGCCTTCATCTCCAATTGGTTTCCTTCTCCTTGTTGTTTTCCTTCTCTTAAAAAAAGTAAGACAAATTTCTTCATACTTCCCAAGGTTCTTCTGGCATGATGAGCGTTGATTAGAGAGAGTTTGGATTTGTCCTTGTGTGTGTTTATGGTGTATTCTCTTCCCTCTTTGACCATTCTATATTGGTTATCTTTTCTCTTGAATATGGAATCCCTCACATACAAATATGGGCTTCCCAAGATGGCATACATCCAAAGGGACCCCATTTGCAACCACTTTGTCAACATAGTTCTGGTTGATGGCAACTTTGAATCTGCATTGCTTACTTACCTTAATTTCTATATATTTCCTTACCCATCCCAAGGGGTATGGTTGCAGATGGTCTTGTGTCTCTAGCCCAAGATTCTCAACGAGTTGTGCAGAGATTAAGTTGGATTGTGAAATATGATCAAACAAATAATCCACAGTGTTTGGTTTCATGTGGATTTTAATGCAAAACAATTCGGTCATCACCTTATCCTCCTTGTGGATGCAACTAAATAATTCCACCTCCTTTTGCATATTGATGCAACTTATATTCCCTTCCAGGTATAATATTATTTCCACCCTATGCTTAGCATCCACACTTAGCATTGATTTCTTCTTCTTCTTCTAGAAATCCTTGTGGTGCTTCTCATGGTGCAGTTTCCAATATTCCTCCTCAGTATGACCCTTTCGGTTGCAACCTTTGAATTTATTGGTAGAATAGGTTACTTCATGTGTTGCTCCCACAATCTTCTTCTCATTTCACTTATTTTTATTCTTTCTCTTCCTCTTCTTCTCTTGTAGTTATGTTTTCTTGAGTGTGCCTAATTGTTGCTTCTTCTTATCTCCTTAAAGGTACTATGCCTAAACATTATACTCATCAATTATATTTGTTCTAAAAAACATCAATTGACATCAAAATGTGGTAGAAATTCCCCCACATACTTGATCAACATTTCAAGACTTTTGAGTGATACTCCCATTTAGATTTCTCTCTTCCTGAATTCAATAGTGAAATCTTGCACCATCCTTTCTTCTGCCTAAAATAATGCCAGAATATTTGTTGGTGTTCCTCGTATCCGATTGGGTAGAACTATTCTTTGATCATGTTATTGAACACCTTCCATTATGTGAGTAGTGGCTCATTCTCCAGTGTTCTTCCTACTACAACACTCTCCCACAATGACAGGCGTGGCCTTCAATCTTCAATTGAGAAAATGCAATCTTTTTCTTTCCCATTACTTCATGCACAGTGAAGTATACCTCCATATGTTGTAGACATTGGCTTAATTTGATGGTATCCACTTCTTTGGCATATGATTTGATGTCCACCTTGGCCTCCACACGGAAAGTTACCTATGCCTTACTATTTTTGCATTCCCCCATCTCTGGTTAAGCCTTACATTCTACCTATGGCTTAGTTTCTTCTCTTTAGGGTTCACCATGACCAAGCTCTATTGAACGTGTTTCCTTACATTGCACTACCAATAGTTGTGACACCATTGATATTAGTGTGGCCATGCCCTACTCAATTCAATCCAACCTCACTGTGGGATCTTCATCCTCATTTCCAAATTGATATTCGTCAACCATGTGTTATGCTCTACTTTGCTCTAATCCTAGTAACAAATCCTATCCACTTCTCCTGTAGCCACTGCAGTACTTACCAAACAATCACACTAGATATTCGAACCTGGCTCTGATACCATCTTATCTGTAATTGGTAGGCTCATAACCCAACCAATTCATCAACACGTACCACAATGTAATTAATATTATCTGTTGGTTTTGTTTTAAACTGACTCCACCTACCAAAGGACTATTCTTGGCAAAGGATTATGTGCTGTAACTATCCATACTTATATATTCTCCTAGAACTGAAACTCCTTTTTTTTTTTTTTTTTCTTCTTGAGTAAAACCAACTCTCCTCAGTAAATCATAATTACCTGGCTCATCGATGGTCTAATGCCCGGATCTATCATGAAAGGTGACAATATTAATGGATATTTTCCAGTGTTCTACCTGGATTCCCAGAATAGAGTGTAGACCATTCTAAATGGATATTGGTCAAGAGAAACATTAGTAAGGTCTCTCCTCATGCTAGGGTTCCACCTGCACACTTGGACAACAAAGAGATAATGTGTGAGGGTTTTCCCTCCGCACAGAAAGGTTCCATACACAGGTTTACACAGAGAATAAGAGGTGTGTGGGGATTTCTCCTCACCCTAGGGTTCCATACACAGACTTAGACAATGGATGAGAGGTGCGTGGAGTTTTCTCCTTGTTGCTTGGGTTCCATACACAAGTTTGGACAGTAAAATAAATGTGAGGGAAGTGAGAAAGTCGATGAAGTCTCAAAATACAACACCCAAACATGGATATGCTGGAAATATAGGTAATACTTGCATGCAATGCTCAACAAAATAGAAACGACCATAAACATGCCTAGAAGGAGAGATAAATATCTATTTGGAAATTCTTACCAATGGCTCTCTGAGGAGGTTCGTGGATCTCATTTGTGAAGAAAATATACGGTATGGACAGTTATCAATTGGGACTGGGTGCTACCTCTCATAATTGAGCTCAAGTAATTCTTTACCCAGGGAAGAAAACTCAAGGCTGGATAGCGCTCATCCATAACCATTTTTGTAAGAGGTATAATCCCAATTTCATTGATTACCAACAATTTTATTTTTAATAGAACTACACAAGAGAAATTGAACCAAGAAATTACTCAACACATAGATGAAGCAGAATAAAAGAACTCATAACACAATATTTTACCCCGAAAATCCAAATGGGAAAACCAACATTCAATTGGCTTCCGCCAGGATTTTATTATTTAGTAATGGGAATGCTTACACGCTCTCTGGTTCATCTTCTTGTGAAGTCTCCAAAGGATCCTCCTTATTCCCTTTGCCAAAAAAAACACTCTTTATCTACAAGATCTAGCATATAGGAGTTGTAGGGGATATGTGGAAGGTGAGGTGTCCCCAACTCTTTAGTTTCACCAAGCTTTGTTTTCCTCTTTTCATTTATTTCCCTTTTGTATTTTATGAGTATAGAGAGGGTCTATGAGTCTTTATTTCTTAAAAAAAAAAAATTTATTTCATAATCATCTTGTGTCTCTTGCCTTAGGGACTTAGGTTTTGATTGAGTTTCACCATGTTTTGTTTTCCTCTTTTCATTTATTTTCATTTTTTCTTTTATGATTATAGAGAGGGTCTATGGGTCTTTATTTCTTTAACACGTTTTTTTTTTCTTTCATAATCATATCCTGTCTCTTGCCTTAGGTTTTGATTGAGTGCAAAAGTGGATGCAAGTTGTGATGGTATGGGGCCCTTCATGCCAAGAGACCGATCCATTTGTTATCCAAATCTTCCAACCTTTCCCATCCATTTCTCATAAAAGCATGTTCCTTATATGACCATAGGAAAGCTCTTAATATCTAATATTGGTTGATATAGTTCCCTTAAATAATTTCATTGACGAGAGTTAATCCTTTGTTGAATCATAATCCATTGCACCTAGGGTACTGGAGAATGGGTCAAGGGTGGTGGGTTCCTAAGTAGATTTTGAACTAGGAGCCCTAACCTCACCACTTGTGAGTTTTGATCATGGATTCACTTAAAAGGGATTCCATAACCATATCTACAACCTTTGGAGGATGAAAATTCTATGATATGAATACAATTAATGATTGGTTTATCTCTAGAGATTGGTCCCTATCCACTCCTAGAACAATATGTTTATCCTCTTAAGTAGGTGGCTTCTCTAGCAAATATTCTTGTCCAGTTGATATGCCATCCTAAGCTAAGGGGTTGTGGAACAATCTCTTATCCTTCCAACTAGATAGTCCCCACCTCAAAGAGAATAGTTGAAGAGTCACCTCCCTTGATTATCCCCTTTGGGTCATAGCATGTTTCCACTTGATGAGAACATCATCTTTATACAAGCATTCTCTTTGAAAATGACCATGTTTGAGGTAATATTGACATTGGAAGAGGTTATTCTCATAATCAATAATTTAAATTCTCTCATCTTGTTCTACATCAAAATGAGCTCCTGTCGTAGACCACCATTAGTGGACATCCTAACTAATATCTGTAACACCCATTTGAAAACTAGAGTTTCTAGGGTGGGATTGTATAGAAACCCCAACCTCTTCTTAATGGTCCTTGAAACCTTAAAAGTGCATAAATGGATTGGAAGCCCTAGACACTACACCCATATGAAGATCTTGTATCAAAGAACATATTGGAGTTAAATAAGTTTCTTCATTCTTTAAAACCAACCCAACTTTGTTATAAAAACCATGGACCTACTCTCATAAAAAACATTTTTTATTAGCATCACTTTCAAAGAATAAAGATTAAAAACTTCGTTGTAGAGGTGAAATGAAAACCTTGCATCTAGCCACCATCGCATATACCCTACCATATATGAAACCAATAGATAAATATGGAGTTTTATCCCAAAGAATTACCCTGACTCTTTGAGAAAGTTCCATGGATCCTTCACTACTAAAAGACACTACAATAAAGTTCCCTTTAGCATTGATTGATAATTTGTTTTTCCAAAGAAAAATGAATTTTTCACGCACCACATGATGATCTTGAAGGTGTTGCAAGTTGCATGAATGTGCATTAACAAATGCATGGTTTGTGTCACATATTTTGGCATGCCCTTGGTCTTCCTCATCTCGATTTCATTTTCAAATGTGCATACTTGTATCTTTATAGTTTGTTTTATGCAATCGAACTCCTACAACATTGAATTGGCATCGTTGTTACATTTTCAATGTGTTTATTTTGTAGTGGTCTTGTATGGGAATCATTAACATTTAATCCTACATGACTTGGGGAATCATTTTGTCAACTCTATAGCATTCTTACATTTACTTAGCGTCAATTTACTCATAATTTTTTTTTCTATGTATTGATATCGCATCTCCTTTGCATCAAATATTTGAATTCAATATATAGTATTAATATTTTAGTGTCGCATTTTCATATTGATTGTGTTGTTTCCATCATAGATGAGTCCCTTTTGTATCATTTATAGCCTATGTGCATTGTTATTTCATTTAAGTTACTTCATTGTTTTGTTTCGAGTGCATTGATTCCATGTGAATTATTATTTTGAGTAATATGAATTCAATTATTAATAGTTTATTATCGCTACTTTTTGTTAATTTAATGATTATTATAAATTATTCTTATTGTCACATCCCCACAGGGTGTGTGAATCTTGCGATCGTACACCTCTTGAGGGCATGTAGCAACACGATGTTTTTCACTTGGCTACTTGGAAAAATCAAGGATACTTTGTCTAGATTACACCTATTCACCTAGAGCATGTCCATACTCTGTTCTAGGCTATGGATGACTGACAATTCTACTCTAGTGCGACTCTCTTGTATAATTAGATAATTTTTTAATAGTCTTAACACTTAGAAGTTTAAGCATACATCCATGAAATGAAGAGAACACTTATGAAACAAACAAGAGACACACAAATATAATGTGGGCGACAAAAGACATGCCTAACACCTAACTAAGTCTTATTATTGTGAAACAGTTACAATATGAGCAATACAACTCCATTTACAACTTGAGAAGAGTCACACGACTCACCTCACCTCACCAAGACACTAATACACAAATTCATCACATCAAGACTCATTTGTCATAACAACTTTCACTATTCAAACGAAGCATCCCAAACATGCATCCACCAAAAACTCATTGTCTCTTCTATATTGCAAGACTTCACATAGACTTGCAATTTTGTCTCATAGCATGCCTCACTCGGACCCGCGACAAGAATTCCCGAAACTTAACCTAAAATAAGGTCACCCCAACTTTGTCCAAAAAATCATCTCAACTAGCACAAGTCCTCCCATGTGGAGTGACTTGGATCCTTGGGGGAGCTTTCCTTTCTTCATCCAAGTTTGCCTCAAAATCATAGAGTTCATCTTGCTCTCCTTGTTTTTCAAATATTCCCTCCTTCGTTGTGCACCCTTGTTCTCTTATCTGGACTCCAAATGTCACCATCATGAATAGTTGCATCCTTTGGGTGTATCACACCTCTTCACAAACCATCAAGCCCAAATGAATTATTGTGCCCCTTCATGGACCCATGTGCCCAAATGAAACTGTGTTCCCATCAATTTCCACGTCCCTTGGGACCAACGTGCCCCAACCTCGATGTGCTCCTCATGTTGACACGCCCCAAACTCTTCGGTGTGACCCTTCTCTAGGTTTCTTCTATCCCATGCTTCACCTCATGCTTTGGTGAGCCCCTTGGATTGTTTGCATGCCCAAGGAACCCACTTTCCCAACTAGTGAGAATATTGGGTGTCAAAGCAACCCAAAGATTCATCGCATTGAGGAATTAGGAGGAGGTTTCTATGCCCTTATAGCCAAACACCTTACATACTCTTCCACCTCAATTCGTTGTCGTCCTCAACAACATCCAAAAAATATATGATCTCTAAGTCTCTACCCAAACTAGTGGCTCCATCACAACTAAGTCTGCTAGAAACACTAAGTTTTTCTCTAATTGGAAACCCCAAAATAATGTCAAGTGGAAACCCCAAGTTTCCTTTCGAAGTGGAAACCCCAATTTCCCAACGCATGTTGCAATCATCTGCAACCTATGAAAAAATCCACACTTCCCTTTGCCAAAAGTTGTGTGCGACCAACCTATATCATTTAGGTTGACTGCCAACAATTCTTCATCAACTTCTTTTCTAACTCCATTAATATCCTAGAACACAACTTCCTTGCACCTCCTACAAGAGTCCAAACTATGGCATGGTCATCTCAATTGTCAAGTCATTGCATGACCCAAAAAATCTGGCTAAGGCACCAAGGAACCCCATCCAAGAGTCAAGAAACTCCTCAAGCTACCTCCATAACTACACCCAAATATATCTTAGTCCACTGGTGGACTCTTCCAAGTAGGTAACCCTAATCTCTCCACTCATTCACCCAAATCAAGGCATCCCAAACTACTACTTGACTTCTTCGAATATGCAACAATTGATTCACCCTCATGTCTATCAATTTTCACCACGGAACTAGATTACACTTGAACTGCCAATTCATGTGAGTTCCCTTCAAATAACTCACCAAAACAATTAGGAAATGTAAGAACTCAAAACCAACCATACCTCTCCAACGACATCCTTGGTTGCAACCATGGTTCAAGTTTGTTTTCCTGGACTTCCACTTTACCAAGCCACTGTCTCTCCACATGAAATCCCCTCAATCACTATCCATAGCTCCATAAACATGCATATCACATTCGTTACAATACAAGGACGATTCCATTCATCCACTTCAAAAATACGTCTAAGTCCCAAACTTCCCATGCAATTTGTCAAACTCATCTCCAATGTATTTCCCTCCACACCTTGACTTCTTTTGCTTCAAGGAACTATGAACACACCTCCCTACTTCTAATCCATACTATTGTTAGTTTACTTTTGTAACTCTATGAAGAGTCACCTCGTTTGAAGGTTGGGGTAAACCCATTCACCCAACAACCCACCTCAACTCAACTACTATTCTCGGTGATGCATGACATGAAGATGCCATGATGAAAATGTGCCCAACCAACTGCCTTTCTGCGAAGCTAATCTAGGTCACCTCAAGTCATTCAACTTACCCAAATTCTTCCACCTTATTAAATCTTGAACTGCTCCATGTTGGCCCTTGACCAAGTTTTGGAGAACCTTGGTCATGTTTTGACCAGTTTTGGGACTTCGATAGGCTAGTCGAAGGCAAAGCGCAAGGAGAAGCGGAGATCACGGGATCTCAGCCCCTTTTTAGGAAATTTTTGGGTTTAGGGTTTATGTAACATGTATGGGATGTCAGCCCAATGGGTTTACCCATGACTCGGCCCCATTTTTAATGTATAAATAGAAAGCTAGGCGATGTAAGAAACACCCTAGGTCTAAGAGAGACGTGGTGCTAAGTGCTATATTGTGTTGAGTGCAAGTGATGTAAGTAGTTGGATCTATGTGATTGAGTTAGCTCTGTGCATACTGTGGGTATGAGAACTTGCAGAGCTAAGTGCAAGTTACTGTAAAGAGTCTTTGTGTTGTGACCTAGCTTAGGAAAGGAGGTTCTGGTGAGGTGTGCGCAGATCTGCTATCCTATGCGGAGTGGGTTGTTGAGGATTTGTGCTTGTAGAAGATTGACAGAAGACAATAAAGAAGAGAAGAGTTGGTGGACGTAGCCCCACACTAGGGTGAACCACGTATATCCTATGTTGTGGTTGCTTTGTGCATTATAGTTGTTATGTTATTGATGTGATTTATGCTTAGTGCAATGATATGTGTTAGATGCATCTGATATACTAGCTTAGTGCTTGGTAATGTGAATGAATACTAGATCATATCTATTTATATATGCTAAGTGCTTGGATGTGTTAGATCTTGTTGAATACTACGATGTGTTGTAATTAGGGTTTTCTCCTGCAATGTGACTAAGGGTTAAATACTGATGAATATTAACTGCTAAGTACTCTGTTAAGTATTATAATCATAGATCTGTGTCCTAGCTAGGTTGTAGACACTTGAGTCCTGCAACCACCCCTGCCTCTACCTCGGGTGAGACTTCATCTTCTTTGTAGGTGTTGCCGAAAGGGCCGGTAGTTAGGGTTTTGTTGGTGCGTTGTTGAAGCATTGAACCCTGGGTCTTCCCCTATGTCAACAAATGGTTTCGTTGCTAGGACCTGAAAATGTGATTGTTTGGAACTGAATAAAATAAAGCTCTGTGCATAGATATTTTGCTTTAGTGCGCAATATTCTACTTGACTGCGAAGCTTTATGCTAAGAAAGGAATCTGATCTGAAGAAAAGAGGTAACATCTTAAAGCTTTGTGCTCTGAGAAAGGGAAGATAAGTGAAATTTTTTGTTTCAAAAGAATGGATCTAGGTATGTCCAATAGATTTTGTCTTATTCTGAAAACTAGGGCACAACTAGAAGAAAGAAGATTGGATATGAGTAGATCTGATAAGAATAGTGAAAGATATGTTATTCCTATGCATAGAAAGAATATTTGGACTAACAAATGGATGTAGGATCCTAAAAATAATTTTTTGCAGGTTAGTTATTGTGATCCCAGTGCGCAGTACATGAAAGGTTGGGGGTCATTTAAAATAAAGAGAGGATTAATTCTTTGTTATAGTTATAGAAGACCATGACATCTTGCCAAGGAATGCCCTGGTAGAGGTCCTAGTTGTATTTGCTGCAAAGCTATGGACCATGAAGTTTTGGATTGCCCTAGAATGATTGCTAAAGTTGAAAAGATGAATATGAGGCAAGAAAACCATGAGACAGGCCAAGAAACTAAGGATATGATACAACCCCAGAAAGAATCAAAGACTGTATTATTACAGATGAAAGAAACCATGAACGATCACATAGATATCAACTTATCAGAGATATTAAACAAGAAGGAATGCATATAAACAAGAATAGGAGACTTCGACATAGATTGTGCTCTGGATGAGGAAACCCAGGTGAATATCATGACAGAAATAACTTGGGAAATTTTGGGAAAGCCTTCTATGGTTCCTTCATTAGGAGGAATAGGATTATTTAGAGGAAAGTTTATAACCCTATATGGAAGACTTACCTAGATATCTATGAGTGCTCATGGAAATTCGACAAAAGAAGAATTTGAGATCATTAAGTTTGTTGAGAACAACGCCCCATTTGCTATTTTGCTAGGAAAAACCTAGATTGAGAAAGATCAGATACAAAGGAAACAAGAAGAGGATGATCTAGAACAGAAAAAGAAAAAACTAAGAGATTTCATGGCTAGGAGAATAGCGGACTTTCTAGAAGAACAAGAGGACTAGTCGAAGCTACTAAGGACTAGAGATCTGGATGTCGAAGTTGAAAGAAAACACGAAGACTTGAAACACCTGTCTGTACAAGAGAGTAGAGAACCTACCCCAGAAATAGAAGAAGTATTACCCTCGAACCCTATGAAAGTCCCTCCACAGTGCGAAGATACTATTCCAAGAGGAGATAAGAATAAGAATGGAAAGAGGAAATCAGTGACTCAGATTACAGGAAAGAAAGATAGAAAGATGAACAAGAAGAAATCAAAGTTAGAAAAGTTACAGGAAGTTCCAGGGAGGACTTCGCAGAAGGAAGGTTTGCAGAACTGGAACTTCGTCAGGATAAAAAAACAAGGAAGATTGGCACGTCTCCACGACGAAGAAATATGACCATTGGAGGTGTCCCGACCATTAGAATGATGCTCCAGAATGGCTTGAACCGCAGTTATGGCCAGAAAGATCGCCATTAGACCATTGGGACCACGCCGTAACGGATGGAATTGCATTGATTGACACATTCCTACCCATTGGAGGAGTTTTTTATGACGTTGTCTATTTATCCCATCGAGCCTTGCACCGAGAATTTTTTTTCCAATTGTTATTATCTGAGCCCATAGAGAACTAGTTTCTTTCGCGCTATACCTATTTGAGACCTCTCCACCTGTTATGTTACATTGAGTATTTGATCATTGAAATAAGATACCTGATCTCGAGCGTGCATGTTGGGTGACTTCAGTGCAGTAGAGAAATTCATCGAAGAGATCCTCATATACCTCATGGTTGAGAAGGTCATGTCTACAGGAGTCCAAGCCTCGTCGATGAGAGGACTGCAAGCATCCCTGTCGACTACTCGTGGATCTAGACCATCCTGATCTGCAACCGAGAAACAAACCAAGCATCGTGATGAATTGGTGAATGCGAAGCTCATCCCATATATCCTGCCCGATTATATCCTGCCTCTGGCTGGTGCGGTGAGCCATGACAGTGTCCCGAGGGACTTCAACTACACCTTGATTACTGCGTACCTCTCGAAGGGGATACACACAGTAGGACCATAGTTAGGAAAAATCATGATGTTGAAGATCAGTGACTTCAACTTGGGAGATCGCAAGAACCATGGAATTCTTTCCCCACACAAGTATTTGACCAGGACCAAGGGTTAGAAGTCGAAGATCATCCCCTAGCCATGGACTATGGACATCGCGAGGTCCACTATCTTGAACGTTATGAAGATACCACACTTTGGAAGGCATCATAAGGTTAACACGTGCGTTAAACACTTGTTGTCTTGCTTCCATGGCAGTTATATATGGATGGAAAGATGCATCACCGTATATCCGACATTGATCCATCGGATCACCAGATTAAGCATGCAAGGACCAGACCCACAAGAATTTTATCCAGGGAAGGTTGCAGATCGTGCCTTGGGGCATAAAATTAAAGATACCTATGGTGATGTGGAGAAGGGGAGGCAAGGCTACAAGGTAGATTCCATTCAGAATGGCACAGTGAGCCTATCCTGCCAGTTGATCGTTGGTAAGCTAGTAAGGGAGAACAGACCCACGAAAGTCACAGGGTTCATTTTTTACCTCGTGGGAAAATGCGTGGAAGGGATACAAATGAACTGGGTGAGCTACCTCGTCAACCAATTAGAGAAATATTGTCGCGAAGCTCAGGATTAGGGCTACGAGTTCCACTTTAGTTGGCTGTTGATCCTCATCACTTTCATTTCTTGGGAAATACCAGAAGGTGCGACCTTCCCTAAGATTGGGCCATTAGAACCTTTAGTTGCGAAGTTCACCACACTCTGGTATTCGAGCGACATGTAGAAACAATGGCAGTCAAATGCGGTGTTCCACACCTACTGCCTGTAGTTGAAGAGGGCTATTGAGTCTTTCCCTCAGATGACACTGAACACCCTGCACATGTTCAGACCATTTGTGAAGTTCCACGCAGATAGACATTTTATTTATATCACTGCGCGTGGAGACAAACATAAAGAAGAGATGCAAAGTTACTATAAACTCATAGAGGAGGACATGGAAGAAATCACTAAGGAATGGCATGCAGAGTTCCTTATACCAGTCGACCAGGCAGAACTGTCTGACCCCGACCTCACAGGAAGTCCTGTGGTTACTCACGAAGAGTATGATGCACCCAACAGTAGCCAAAGGAAGAAAAAGGAAGAGGTACTGGAGCCAAAAAATGCATCAGAAGAGACTACTTCAGTCTCACCTGGAGGGGGAGGTGATGACGAAGTAGACAAAGAAGAGGACAAAGGAGAAGAAGACAAGAAGAAACAAGGCGAAGGCACATCGCCTAGGGATTCTATTGATGAAGCTGAGACTTCCAAGAAAAGAAAGGTTTCCCCCACGAAACCTACATCGTGGAATAAGTCCAAATCTAGTAAACCACAGATGCAGACTGTGCTCATGATGGATGACATAGATTTCATTATTGTCTCTATCTCAGATACCTCAGAATATATCTTACAATGCAATGAAGCCAAAAAAGAGAGCATGTATGAAAGAATTGAAGCAGAGATGAAAGGGGTACAACAAGCCCTCTACTCCAACCACGCAGTGTCTACTATGCCCCCATCATCAAAAGGAACAAAGTTGGGAGATGAGCCTACCCAACTACGATGAATAGAAAATGCGACTGAAGCTCGCCTTCGTAGTGTTTAGGAAGAAAAAGAACAGGCCACAGAGGCCTTAAAGCAAGCAAAAGAGGAAGCCATAGAAAAACGTCGGGTTGTGAAATAGGAAAAAGACGACATCCAAGCCACATTTGCAGAAGATAGAGCACATATCCAAAAGGAGAAGGAACAACTGCTCGTAGAGAAGATTGGAGTTAAAGAAGCAGTCACTAGAGCACTTCGCTACTTCGCTCTGTGATGGGCTTAGAACAGATGGAAGAAGACCCAGTGGAAAGCCAAGTAGGGAAGCTTGCTGAAACCATTTAGCAACTCCAATAGAGGGTGGCAGAACTAGATTTACAACCAATGCCAAGCACTCTGCAGGAAGTGCGAGACCAGAGAGATGAAACTGCCCGAAGCGCAGTCTAGAGAACCAAGGCATTAGCCTTAGAATGTAAACAACTCAGTAGTCGAAGTGCACATGATTACGAGCGCCTTGCAGAGGACCCTGAACTAAGGACACTGGAGTCACAGCTTCAGGAGGCCAAGCAATAATAAAAAATGGTGCAAGCATAGTTGAAGCCACTGTCAGCAATCGAGAGGATGAAACGATCCCAGGAACAACGCATGGTTCAACAAAAAGTCCATGCCATACAGAGTAAGGTCATGGAAGTGACTCAGTGACTCCAGCTAGTGTAGGATGTAGCTTGCATACTTTTTGAGGAAATTGAAGGACAAGGTGCAGAACTGGAGCAAGTGGTCGCCAGAGTGGAACAATGCTTGGAAGAACCTGTGAAGGAGAATGTTATTCAAGAGTTCGTCGAGCAGGAGGCTCTGGTGAAGAAATAGGTCGAGGCAGCTCGAGCCAAGCTCGAGGAATTTGAGACAGAATTACCCAGATCAGAATGACTCCGGACGAGTCATAAGTGAGTGTTGGGGGCCTGTTGGCCCTTGACTAAGTTTTGGAGAACCTTAGTCACATTTTGACTAGTTTTGGGACTTTGACAGGCTAGTCGAAGGCGGGCTGCAACGTGAAGAGGATATCATGGGATCTTGACCCCTTTTTAGGGAATTCTTGGGTTTAGGGTTTATGTAATAGGTATGGGATGTCAGCCCATGGGTTTACCCATGCCTTGGCCCCTTTTTTAATGTATAAATAGAAATCTAGGTGATGTAAGAAACACCCTAGGTCTAAGAGAGACGTGGTGCTAAGTGTTATATTGTGCTGAGAGCAAGTCATGTAAGTAGTTGGATCTATGTGATTGAGTTAGCTCTATGCATACTGTGTCCATGAGAACTTGCAGAGCTAAGTGCAAGTGATTGTAAAGAGGCTTTGTGTTGTGACCTAGCTCGGGGAAGGAGGGTCTAGTGAGGTGTACACAGATTTCCTGTCCTATGTGGAGTGAGTTCTTGAAGCTCTATTCTTGTAGAAGATTGACAGAAGACAATAAAGAAGAGAAGAGTTGGTGGACGTACCCCCACACTGGGGTGAACCACTTATATCATGTGTTGTAGTTTCTTTGTGCATTATAGTTGTTATTTTATTGGCGTGATTTATGCTTAGTTCAATGATATATGCTATATTCTTTTGATATAATAGCTTAGTTCTTGGTAATGTGAATGAATACTAGATCGGATCTATTTCTATATGCTAAGTTCTTGGATGTGTTAGATTTTGTTGAATACTACGTTGTGTTGTAATTAGGGTTTTCTCCTACGATGTGAATAAGGGTTAAATATTGATGAATATTAACTGCTAAGTACTCTATTAAATATTATAATCACAGATCTATGTCCCATCTAGGTTGTAGACACTTGAGTCCTGCAAGCACCCCTGCTTCTATCTTGGGTGAGACTTCATCTGCTTCACAGGTGTTGTCGAAAGGGCCGGTAGTTAGGGTTTTGTTGGTGCGTTGTTGAATCGTTGAACCTTGGGTCTACCCCTGTGCCAACACTCCTTCGTGATCAATTCTAAGGTTATATCTATTACAAGTCTCACGACAAGTCCTGGGTTCATTTTCCTTTTCCAGGTGCTCGGTTCACCCAATTATTTCTACTCCTAATCTCTTCAAGGTGTTCATAACAATTCTATCACTTACCTCTATCATGAACCAAATCAACCAGGTCTGGATATAGACTGTATCTATGATCAAGTCTGCGACGATTACTATCATGAAATTTCTAATCACCCACCCTATACAAGTGCTTCATTTCACCACAAAATCCACTCTTGGTCTATACAAGGTGTGCAAATAGATCAATCTTCCACTACACTGTCAACTATAAACTCTGTCATAAGGTGGTTGTATGTCTGATGCAAAGTCTCTGCAATGAACCAGTTTTCTCCACCCAACTGTTCACTAAGTTTGCAAATGTTCCCATTATCTCCACCAAAGCAGTAGAGTGTGCTTCAAAATTTGATACCATCTATCATCGAGATAGTGGTAAATATATCACCAACCCTACTTCAAAATATGCGATGAACAAACTCTAAAACCATCTATCACATCCCCATAGTGTGCCTTCTTGAATCTCGTGATCGTACACCTCTTGAGGGCATGCAACACCATAATGTTTCTCACTTGAATACTTGGCAACACCAAGGATACTTCATCCAAACTACGCGTATTCACTTAGAGCATACCCATACTCTGTTATAGGGTATGGGCGAGTGACACTCCTACTCTAGTGAAAATCTCTTGTATACTTAAACAATTTGTTAACAATATTAATACTTAGTTATTTAAACATACATCCATGAAATGAAGAGAATACTTGTGAAACAAACAAGAGACACATAGATATAATGTGGGTGGCACAAGACATTCCTAACACCCAACTAAGTCTTATTATTGTGAAATTGTTACAATATGAGCACTATTGGCTCGGTTT
The DNA here is from genome assembly GCA_010110895.2 of Picea sitchensis. NCBI lineage: Eukaryota > Viridiplantae > Streptophyta > Pinopsida > Pinales > Pinaceae > Picea > Picea sitchensis. Next base: position 84,042 of record SNQJ01S0048257.1, on the reverse strand, counting down.
ACAACTTGGGAAAAGTCACACGACTCACCTCACCTCACCAAGACACTCATGCATATATTCATCATGCCAACACTCGTCCTTCGTAACAAATTCACAACTCCTGTGGAGCACCCCAAACATGCATCCACCACAGACTCACCGTCTCTTCTCTACTATAAGACTTCACACAAACCTATGGCTCTATCTCATAGAAAGCTTCACTTAAACCTGCGACAAGACTCCCCCAAATTCATCCCAAAAGAAGGTTTCCCAAACTCTGTCCACATAATCACCTCAAGGTAGCACAAGTCCTCCCATGTGGAGAAACTTGGATCCTTGAGGGAGCTCTCCCCTCTTCATCCAAGTTTTCCTTATAATCATAGAGCTAATCTTGCTCTCTCTGTTGTTCAAATCTCCCCTCCTTGGTTGTGCACCCTTGTTCTCTTATATGGACTCAAAAGGTCACTATCTTGAATCGTTGCATCCTTTGGGTGTGTTGCACCCCTTTGCGAACCATCACATCCAAATGAATTGGCATGCCCCTTTGGGGACCCATGTTCCCAAATGAACATGTGCACCCATCAACCGCCACATCCCTTGGGACCGACACATGCCAACCTTGGTGTGCTCCTCATGTTGGAATGCCCCAACCTCTTTGGTGTGCTTCTCTTAGTTTCTTTTTCCCCATGCTTTAGCTCATGCTTGGGCAAGCCCCTTGGCATGTTCACATGCCAAAGGGACCCACTTTCCCAACTAGTGCGAATTTTGAGTGCCAAAGCAACCCCAAGTTTCGTCGTGTTGAGGAGTTGGGTGAAGGTGTCTGCGCCCTTATAGGCAAATAACTTACACTTATCATTTCATTTGTTTATTAATTATAATAATTATTATAACTATAATCAATTATTAATTCAATTGTTTTTTTTTTGTAATATTATTTCTATAATATTTAAATATTGATGAGATTGATTATTAGTATGCATCTATTTTACCACACTATCATTCATTCATTCTCATATCGTTAATGCAAAAAACCATGTATACATATAAACACAATTATGGAACTTTAAATTAAATCATAAAATAACCATGTATTATGTTTTCCTATAACAATTGGTACACTACCACCTTGGGGAAATGACAACTTTGTATACAACACTAGATGAAAAATGTATACACATATAAGGAAATTAAATGAGTTTGACATCATAATTCAACTAAACTGTTGTTGGTTCCTTCTTCATCCTTTGAACCCTTCTCATTCTCACTTTGTAAGAACATAATAAAATAACCTTAGTTCAATAAAATAGAGAATTGTTGATATTTATAGGCGTAATAAAATGCATGTAGGTTAAAAATTGTTAGTTACTTTTGATTCATCCAAGCCATTTTCATCATCACCAACATGGAATAATATATAATAATTTGGTTAATTATTTCAAACTATATATAAGTTTTGAAAATAGCACATAATTAACAATTAATTAATGGGGGCATGGCCTAGTAAACTTCCATTATTATTTGATAACTATGCTTCAATTCATACTTTATTTCTTCCTTAGTTGGTACCCAACTATAATCATTTAACTATATGTAATAAGAGAAAACTATGTTTAATAATAATATTTATTAAGCTAGTATATTGACATAATAAAGGAGGTTATATTGATAAGCTTACAAAGTGGCATCTAATGAAGGACCTCTTAGCTTAACTAGTAGAATGTGTACCTTTTTGTGTGTGTGCATTTGTGCATGTAAATAAGATAAGATAAAATTAATTAAGTTTATCAATGTCCAAGAAATGACCACAAAATTAGGTCATTGGTACTAAAATATTACAATAGAGAAAAAGTACAATGTGCAAGTGAAAAGGCATCTCCTAAATTGATACCAAAAACATATCAAAATAAATCATCCCAAGTTAAAATTTTAAGCAACTAGCTAGTGATTTAAGAAATCATTGTATTATTTTATAAATATAATAATAACAATAATTTATTTTAAGGATTATGGCATAACCAAACATCAAATTGATGTACGTGAGACCCCCTTATTTGTGGGACAAGAGATTTCATTGCTTAGTCTATGGAAGTGTACATACCCTACCTCCCTTCAGATTTGAACCTGTGACTTCCAAGGAGGAAACACATGTTCATGAATAAGGTCCACTCAAGGAAAAACATGTTCTATATTGATTATGTGGATGTTAAATAATTGATGGTAAATGAATCATAAACAATTTTTAATGTATAACTCAATAAATTATATTTTTTTTATAAGTGTTGTGTATTTTTGTTGTGGCATTTGAGGATCCACTCCTTTTGCTACCTTCACAAGGGAGATCTTCCTAGCGTCTACCCAATCCCTAAGGATCTTTTTTATAATACGAATTAATCAAAAATTGTTGGCTTGTTTTTCATTTTCCCTTTCTCGTCAAAGAATTACTAATGAACTCATTTAAATTGTTCAAAACCACAGAAAATGAAGTCAATTATAAAATTCAATGAAGATAAATAATGAAATAAAAAAGGTAAAGAGCTATAAACATGAATAATTCAAACATATTTAACCTCATATGGTATCTCCTCCTCATAGTCTTGAAGAATCTATAAGGGGCCCTTGTATCACTAAATTGTGTGTTTGGGAACCTTTTACATAAATGTTGCAATGCCCTTTTCTTACTAGAAATACTTATTTCATCCCAATGTTTGTGGTATCTTTTTTACTACTCCTTGGTGACAATGTCAAAATTTTCTTGATGATATTTTTTTCTACTTCTAAATTTTAAAACTTGCCCGTGTGAAACAGCTTGTATATATTCTTGATACGTTGATTCTATGTCTTCTTCTAAGATAAATATTCACCCCGATTCATCTTCATATATACGCCCTATCCTCAAACAATAATATACATGTAATATAATGAATAAGTACCATGAAATATTATATTGGTTTCCATTAATATTATAATGTACACTTCAAATTTCACTTAAAAATGTAGGATAAATTGTACCTTGGCTATCATGAGTATAGTGACTATCACTACAACTCATGGAACGTGATCCCATTGAATTCATATAATCCTCATGTATATATGGTTTCTCTTTTGATGTTAGATCCTTTAAATATTCTCCA
>SNQJ01S0048257.1:56451-80922 GCA_010110895.2 Picea sitchensis | reverse complement strand
ATAGAAAAAAAAATTATGAGTAAATTGACGCTAAGTAAATGTAAGAATGCTATAGAGTTGACAAAATGATTCCCCAAGTCATGTAGGATTAAATGTTAATGATTCCCATACAAGACCACTACAAAATAAACACATTGAAAATGTAACAACGATGCCAATTCAATGTTGTAGGAGTTCGATTGCATAAAACAAACTATAAAGATACAAGTATGCACATTTGAAAATGAAATCGAGATGAGGAAGACCAAGGGCATGCCAAAATATGTGACACAAACCATGCATTTGTTAATGCACATTCATGCAACTTGCAACACCTTCAAGATCATCATGTGGTGCGTGAAAAATTCATTTTTCTTTGGAAAAACAAATTATCAATCAATGCTAAAGGGAACTTTATTGTAGTGTCTTTTAGTAGTGAAGGATCCATGGAACTTTCTCAAAGAGTCAGGGTAATTCTTTGGGATAAAACTCCATATTTATCTATTGGTTTCATATATGGTAGGGTATATGCGATGGTGGCTAGATGCAAGGTTTTCATTTCACCTCTACAACGAAGTTTTTAATCTTTATTCTTTGAAAGTGATGCTAATAAAAAATGTTTTTTATGAGAGTAGGTCCATGGTTTTTATAACAAAGTTGGGTTGGTTTTAAAGAATGAAGAAACTTATTTAACTCCAATATGTTCTTTGATACAAGATCTTCATATGGGTGTAGTGTCTAGGGCTTCCAATCCATTTATGCACTTTTAAGGTTTCAAGGACCATTAAGAAGAGGTTGGGGTTTCTATACAATCCCACCCTAGAAACTCTAGTTTTCAAATGGGTGTTACAGATATTAGTTAGGATGTCCACTAATGGTGGTCTACGACAGGAGCTCATTTTGATGTAGAACAAGATGAGAGAATTTAAATTATTGATTATGAGAATAACCTCTTCCAATGTCAATATTACCTCAAACATGGTCATTTTCAAAGAGAATGCTTGTATAAAGATGATGTTCTCATCAAGTGGAAACATGCTATGACCCAAAGGGGATAATCAAGGGAGGTGACTCTTCAACTATTCTCTTTGAGGTGGGGACTATCTAGTTGGAAGGATAAGAGATTGTTCCACAACCCCTTAGCTTAGGATGGCATATCAACTGGACAAGAATATTTGCTAGAGAAGCCACCTACTTAAGAGGATAAACATATTGTTCTAGGAGTGGATAGGGACCAATCTCTAGAGATAAACCAATCATTAATTGTATTCATATCATAGAATTTTCATCCTCCAAAGGTTGTAGATATGGTTATGGAATCCCTTTTAAGTGAATCCATGATCAAAACTCACAAGTGGTGAGGTTAGGGCTCCTAGTTCAAAATCTACTTAGGAACCCACCACCCTTGACCCATTCTCCAGTACCCTAGGTGCAATGGATTATGATTCAACAAAGGATTAACTCTCGTCAATGAAATTATTTAAGGGAACTATATCAACCAATATTAGATATTAAGAGCTTTCCTATGGTCATATAAGGAACATGCTTTTATGAGAAATGGATGGGAAAGGTTGGAAGATTTGGATAACAAATGGATCGGTCTCTTGGCATGAAGGGCCCCATACCATCACAACTTGCATCCACTTTTGCACTCAATCAAAACCTAAGGCAAGAGACAGGATATGATTATGAAAGAAAAAAAAAACGTGTTAAAGAAATAAAGACCCATAGACCCTCTCTATAATCATAAAAGAAAAAATGAAAATAAATGAAAAGAGGAAAACAAAACATGGTGAAACTCAATCAAAACCTAAGTCCCTAAGGCAAGAGACACAAGATGATTATGAAATAAATTTTTTTTTTTTAAGAAATAAAGACTCATAGACCCTCTCTATACTCATAAAATACAAAAGGGAAATAAATGAAAAGAGGAAAACAAAGCTTGGTGAAACTAAAGAGTTGGGGACACCTCACCTTCCACATATCCCCTACAACTCCTATATGCTAGATCTTGTAGATAAAGAGTGTTTTTTTTGGCAAAGGGAATAAGGAGGATCCTTTGGAGACTTCACAAGAAGATGAACCAGAGAGCGTGTAAGCATTCCCATTACTAAATAATAAAATCCTGGCGGAAGCCAATTGAATGTTGGTTTTCCCATTTGGATTTTCGGGGTAAAATATTGTGTTATGAGTTCTTTTATTCTGCTTCATCTATGTGTTGAGTAATTTCTTGGTTCAATTTCTCTTGTGTAGTTCTATTAAAAATAAAATTGTTGGTAATCAATGAAATTGGGATTATACCTCTTACAAAAATGGTTATGGATGAGCGCTATCCAGCCTTGAGTTTTCTTCCCTGGGTAAAGAATTACTTGAGCTCAATTATGAGAGGTAGCACCCAGTCCCAATTGATAACTGTCCATACCGTATATTTTCTTCACAAATGAGATCCACGAACCTCCTCAGAGAGCCATTGGTAAGAATTTCCAAATAGATATTTATCTCTCCTTCTAGGCATGTTTATGGTCGTTTCTATTTTGTTGAGCATTGCATGCAAGTATTACCTATATTTCCAGCATATCCATGTTTGGGTGTTGTATTTTGAGACTTCATCGACTTTCTCACTTCCCTCACATTTATTTTACTGTCCAAACTTGTGTATGGAACCCAAGCAACAAGGAGAAAACTCCACGCACCTCTCATCCATTGTCTAAGTCTGTGTATGGAACCCTAGGGTGAGGAGAAATCCCCACACACCTCTTATTCTCTGTGTAAACCTGTGTATGGAACCTTTCTGTGCGGAGGGAAAACCCTCACACATTATCTCTTTGTTGTCCAAGTGTGCAGGTGGAACCCTAGCATGAGGAGAGACCTTACTAATGTTTCTCTTGACCAATATCCATTTAGAATGGTCTACACTCTATTCTGGGAATCCAGGTAGAACACTGGAAAATATCCATTAATATTGTCACCTTTCATGATAGATCCGGGCATTAGACCATCGATGAGCCAGGTAATTATGATTTACTGAGGAGAGTTGGTTTTACTCAAGAAGAAAAAAAAAAAAAAAAAGGAGTTTCAGTTCTAGGAGAATATATAAGTATGGATAGTTACAGCACATAATCCTTTGCCAAGAATAGTCCTTTGGTAGGTGGAGTCAGTTTAAAACAAAACCAACAGATAATATTAATTACATTGTGGTACGTGTTGATGAATTGGTTGGGTTATGAGCCTACCAATTACAGATAAGATGGTATCAGAGCCAGGTTCGAATATCTAGTGTGATTGTTTGGTAAGTACTGCAGTGGCTACAGGAGAAGTGGATAGGATTTGTTACTAGGATTAGAGCAAAGTAGAGCATAACACATGGTTGACGAATATCAATTTGGAAATGAGGATGAAGATCCCACAGTGAGGTTGGATTGAATTGAGTAGGGCATGGCCACACTAATATCAATGGTGTCACAACTATTGGTAGTGCAATGTAAGGAAACACGTTCAATAGAGCTTGGTCATGGTGAACCCTAAAGAGAAGAAACTAAGCCATAGGTAGAATGTAAGGCTTAACCAGAGATGGGGGAATGCAAAAATAGTAAGGCATAGGTAACTTTCCGTGTGGAGGCCAAGGTGGACATCAAATCATATGCCAAAGAAGTGGATACCATCAAATTAAGCCAATGTCTACAACATATGGAGGTATACTTCACTGTGCATGAAGTAATGGGAAAGAAAAAGATTGCATTTTCTCAATTGAAGATTGAAGGCCACGCCTGTCATTGTGGGAGAGTGTTGTAGTAGGAAGAACACTGGAGAATGAGCCACTACTCACATAATGGAAGGTGTTCAATAACATGATCAAAGAATAGTTCTACCCAATCGGATACGAGGAACACCAACAAATATTCTGGCATTATTTTAGGCAGAAGAAAGGATGGTGCAAGATTTCACTATTGAATTCAGGAAGAGAGAAATCTAAATGGGAGTATCACTCAAAAGTCTTGAAATGTTGATCAAGTATGTGGGGGAATTTCTACCACATTTTGATGTCAATTGATGTTTTTTAGAACAAATATAATTGATGAGTATAATGTTTAGGCATAGTACCTTTAAGGAGATAAGAAGAAGCAACAATTAGGCACACTCAAGAAAACATAACTACAAGAGAAGAAGAGGAAGAGAAAGAATAAAAATAAGTGAAATGAGAAGAAGATTGTGGGAGCAACACATGAAGTAACCTATTCTACCAATAAATTCAAAGGTTGCAACCGAAAGGGTCATACTGAGGAGGAATATTGGAAACTGCACCATGAGAAGCACCACAAGGATTTCTAGAAGAAGAAGAAGAAATCAATGCTAAGTGTGGATGCTAAGCATAGGGTGGAAATAATATTATACCTGGAAGGGAATATAAGTTGCATCAATATGCAAAAGGAGGTGGAATTATTTAGTTGCATCCACAAGGAGGATAAGGTGATGACCGAATTGTTTTGCATTAAAATCCACATGAAACCAAACACTGTGGATTATTTGTTTGATCATATTTCACAATCCAACTTAATCTCTGCACAACTCGTTGAGAATCTTGGGCTAGAGACACAAGACCATCTGCAACCATACCCCTTGGGATGGGTAAGGAAATATATAGAAATTAAGGTAAGTAAGCAATGCAGATTCAAAGTTGCCATCAACCAGAACTATGTTGACAAAGTGGTTGCAAATGGGGTCCCTTTGGATGTATGCCATCTTGGGAAGCCCATATTTGTATGTGAGGGATTCCATATTCAAGAGAAAAGATAACCAATATAGAATGGTCAAAGAGGGAAGAGAATACACCATAAACACACACAAGGACAAATCCAAACTCTCTCTAATCAACGCTCATCATGCCAGAAGAACCTTGGGAAGTATGAAGAAATTTGTCTTACTTTTTTTAAGAGAAGGAAAACAACAAGGAGAAGGAAACCAATTGGAGATGAAGGCATCCTTGGAAGGATGTAGTGGCAAGAAGTGCCAAAAAGTACAAAAATTGATATAATCCTATAGGGAAGTGTTTCAGGAGCCCTAAGAATTGCCACCCAAGCATGAGGTTGAACACGAGATTCAATTGTTGCCAAAGTTACCACTACCAAACATAGGGATGTATAGGTAGTCCATCATCGAACCAGATGAAGTGAAGAAGCAACCGAAGCATTTGTTGGAGAAAGAAGTCATTAGACCCAATACATCTCCTTGTGGCTCACCCATCATCATGGTGCCAAAGAAGGATGGAAGATGAAAAATGTGCATTGAATATAGTTCCCTGAATAAGATTACCATCAAGAATCGATATCCTTTTCCAAGGATTGATGACTTGTTAGATTAGCTTCAACAAGCCAAATTCTTCGCCAAATTGGACTTAAAATCCAATTATCATCAAGTAAGGATCAAAGCAGAGGACATGTGGAAGAAAACATTTAAAACACGACAAAGTTTGTACAAGTGGTTGGTAATGTATTTTGGTTTATGCAATGCATCTACAACTTTTATGAGACTCATGAATGATGTGCTACATTATGCCCCTTCATTGACTCTTTTATAATAGTATATCTAGATGACATACTAATCTTTAGCAACACATGGCAAGAGATCTTCTCACATGTGACACGAGTGCTGGAGACTTTAAAGAAGAATCAATTGATTGCCAACTTGCAAAAATGTGAATTTGGGAATATGTCCTTGATTTATATTGGACACATGATTGAAGGAGGAGAGTTGAGCGTGGACCCAAAGAAGATTGAAGCCATCACACAATGATCTATTCCCACCAATGTGATAGAGGTCAACAGTTTTATGGGAGAAACCCAATATTTGAGGAAATTCATCATAAAGTTTTCCACAATAGCAACACCATTACATGCCATGATTGCCAATGGGAATATTTTTCATTAGGGAAAACAACAACAAAGAGAATTTGAAGACTTAAAAGAAACATTAATAAATTCTCTGGTCCTAGCTATGCCAAATTTGCAGCAACCTTCTGAACTAGAAACTGATGTCAATGGATATGCAATAGGAGCAGTGCTAATGGAAGGAGGGAGGCATCTATGCTACCATTCAGAGCTATTTCATGGAGCGGTTCTTGAATACCCCACACATGATAAAGAACTCATTGTGATTGTGTAGGAAATGAAGAAGTGGAATCATTAATTCTAGGAAAAGAGACTATTATACACACAGATCATCATAACCTTCAATATCTGCAAAGCCAGGACAAGATGCAACAAGTAAGGCACTACAAGTGGCTTGGTTTCTTACAATAATTTCACCTATTGATCAAGTACAAGCAAGGAGTCACACATAAGCTAGCAGACATGTTGTCTCGACCACCACTAAAGAAGATTACAGTGGTTGGAGTGATAATGCAGCTTGAACCATTCACTCATACACTTCTGATTGAAGACCATGAGGAAGATGAAGAATTCAAAGGAGTATATAAGAAATTGAAGGAGAGCTTGGTCACTGCCATGGAAGGGAATAAATGCTACCTATAAGATGGATTGTTGTACAAGTTCGACAAACTATGTGTACCTCAGTGGAGAAGAGTTCATTGATAAGAGAAGCACACACATCTAGAGTTGTTGGGAATTTTGGTATGACAAAGACTATGGAAAACCTACAATGGTATGTGTATTGGCCAAAGATGCGGGAACATGTGGAAACATTTGTGAGAGGCTGCGTCCTTTGAAACACTATCAAGCCAAGTAATCAGAATCTTGGCCTATACATGCCCTTACTAGTACCAACCAGGCCTTAGGAGAGTATCTCCATGGAATTTGTCGGAGGTTTTCCTATTAGTTGTAAGGGCCATGACTACTTGTTTGTAGTGGTGGATCGCTTCAGTAAAATGTGCGTTCTCATCCCTTGTAAGGAGACTCTCTCGGGACAAGAGGAAACCGAGCTATTTTTCAGTCGTGTCTAGGTACATTTCGAGTTTCCAACCTCCATCATATGTGATCGAGACAACATGTATTTTGGCAGGTTCTGGAAAGAACTTTGGGAAATCATGGGTACCAAATTGAAGTATTTAACAACATTCCATCCTCATACCGATGGAAAAAGCAAGGTTGTTAATCAAATGTTAGTACATTTATTGATAGGCTATAATAGCCAACATTTGAAGACTTGGGAAGAGCAGTTGGTATACATCCAACATTTGTAGAGCACTACATACTTTTACCAGTGGGTCTCGAGACATGTCTGGCTATTTACCCCCTCACCATTTGACATTATGTATGGGAAACAACAAGATGGAGCAAGGGGTGAAAAAAATGCAAAAACAATCATGGAAAAAATTAGAAAGATACATCTAAGGGTTCAGGAGCAACTTGAGAAGAATCAACAACTGTATAAATCTAAACCTTACTAGTGTAGGGAGGACCAAAGATTTTGTATTGGAGACAAAGTATGGCTATATCTCCACAAGGAATGACAAAGAAGCTCAATCCTCTATATGGATCGTTTGATAGCATTGAATAGGTGAATGAGAACGCTTTTAGGATAAGGATTCCTCCCTATATGAATATCAACTTAGTGGTAAATGTAGAATATATGAAATTATTTAAATCCTCCATGTTGGATGATGAAGAGGAAAAACAGGTTCTTGGAAGATTCTGCACCACACCCTTCAAAAGAATTAAAAGAAGATAAAGTTTTGCAACGCAAGGAGCGGATCACCCGCAGAGGATGGAAATAGTTACGGCAGATTGGTCTCAAAGGACAAACTCCAAGGAAGATGAAATGGTATGAGAGAAACAAGATTGCAAGCAGGTTCCCTCATCTCTCTTTGATATCTTTTGAGAACCAAAAGCCTCCCAATGGAAAAGTGTGATCTGAATCGGATCTAAGCAAGAAAAAATTGGCTAATCTCTCCTTGATATCTTTCGAGAACCAAAAGCCTCCCAATAGAAAAGTGTGATCTGAATCGGATCTAAGCAAGAAAAAATTGGCTAAAGCACATGATTGCACAAAAAAATGACATGAGAAAGATTCAAAGCACATGATTTCACAAAAAAAATGCCATGGGAAAGGTTCAAGGCTTTGAATAAAGAATGAATTGGTATGTTAGGATCAAGAGCCCCATACCATCATGACCTACCTCCACATATGCACTCAATAAAATTATAAGGCAAGAGACACCAGATGATTATGAAAGAAAATAAAAATATTAAAGAAATAAAGACGAAGACGGGTAGGTCCTCTCTATACTCACAAAAGACAAAAAGGAAAGCAATGAAAGGAGAATAACCGAACTTGGAGAAATTGAAGAGTCGGGGACGCCTCACCTTCCACCTATCCCCTTGACCTCCTATATTCTATCTCTTGCAGATGAAGAAGGGGTCTCTTGCAGATGAAGAAGGGGTTCTTTTGGCAAATGGAAGAAGGAGGATCCTATGGAGACTTCACTGAGAAGTAAGAAGCTGAACCAAAGAGTCTGTAATCATGTCCACTACTGAATAATAAAATCCTGGCCGAAGCTAATTAAATGCTGGTTTTCCATTTGAATTTCCAGGGTAAAATATCATCTTATGATTTCTTTTTGTTGAGTAATTGGTTGGTTCAATTTCTCTTGTGTACTTCTATTAAAAATAAAATTTCTAGTAATCAATGAAATTGGGATTATACCTCTTAGTTATGGGTGAGCGCTAGATAGCCTTATGTTTTCTTCCTTGGGTAAAGCATTACTTGAGCTCAATTCTGAGAGGTAGCGCCATGTCCCAACTGATAACTGTGCATACCGTAGATTTTCTTCACAAATGAAATCCACAGCCCTCCTCACAGAGTCGTTGGTAAGACTTGCCAAATAGAAATCTCTCTCTCCTTCTGGGCGTGCTTATGGTCATTTCTCTTTTGCTTAGCATTGCATGAAAGTATTACCTCCGTTGCCAACATCTCCACGTTTGGGTGTTGTATTTTGAGACTTCGTCGAATTGCTCACTTCCCTCACCTTTCTTTTACTGTCCAAACTTGTGTATGGAACCCTAACAAAGTGGAGAAAACTCCACGCACCTCTCATTCGTTGTTTAAGTCTGCGTATGGAACCTGGGGCGAGGAGAAATCCCCATGCACCTCTTATTCTCTGTCTAAACCTACGTGTGGAACCTTTCCGTGAGAAGGAAAAATCCCACACATCGTCTCTTTGTTGTCCAAGTCTACAGGTGGAACCCTAACGCGAGGAGAGACCTTACTAACGTTTCTCTTTCCCAATATCCATTTGGAATGGTCTACACTCTATTCTGGGCGTCCAGGTAGAACTCAGGAAAATATCCATTAATACTGTCACCTTTCATGATAGATTCGGGCGTTAGACCACCGGTGATCCAGGTAATTATGTTTTACTGAGGAGAGTTGGTCATACTGAGCAAAATGGATGGAGTTTGAGTTCCAGGAAATTTAGGCGTATGGATAGTTCTGCCACCTAATTCTTTGTTGAGAATAGTCCTTTGTTAGGTGGAGTCGGTTTACAACAGAACCAACTAACAATATTAATTACATTGGGTTCAGTGTGGACGAATTGGTTTGACTATGAGCTTAATTATGTATCAGGTTTACTACCTATGTAATTGGTTGATGTGGGGAAGCATCTTTTGGTTTTTTTTAGAGAATTTATATTTATATAGATATATTTCAAGGAAAATTTCATGTAATGCTTTTCTTTTCTCCAAAATATTTAAATAAAGGATGACTCAACATTTAATGGCAATAACAACTAGTAACTCTCACATATTCTACTAGGTTTGAATGTGTGTGGATAGTTGAATTGATTGTGCTAACACTTTGAACTAGGATACAAGTATATGATATCCAAGGGTTAGCACAATCAGTTTAACAATTTTCCCAAGGCATGTTGGTGACACTAATTTTGCCAACCCTTTGGGATATTTGTGTCTTAGCTTCTGGGTCAGCCCAATCAATTGAACTAATCACCTAAGGCATGTTGTCCATGGGGAAGTGATAGGTCACAAGTTCAAATCTAATCAAGCCCCTTAAAGATACCAACATCTACATGATCCTCCATCTCGATATCACAAGGAAGAACTAAGGATCTTGCTAAGTTTTTATTGGAAAACATAAAAATATATAAGTATCCTATTAACATCCAAGTTAACTTGCTAAACATGTTTTAAACTCCTTTATTGACACAAATAAAAAACCTCCAAAAAGTTAAACATTTTTCACATATATATTAAAAATAAAAATAACAATTTACTATATAAATAAAAATTATATATTATAAAAACATTTCGAATTAATAAAAATTGTATATTATAAAAACATTTCAATTATATAAATAAAAGTTATATATTATAAAAACATTTAGATTAATAAAAATTATATATTATAAAAGTATTTCAAGGGCCATGATTTGTTATCCTTTGAATGGTTAGTATGCTATTTAGAATCCGTTTTCAAGTACCTTCAAATTTCATGATGTGATATCTTTTAAATTAGTAATATATCATTGCAGACAAGAGGTCCATTTTTCCTTAACAAAGAGATTCGAAGCTGTAAAGTACTGCATTATTAATTTTATCTTTTAAATTTCTAACATATCATTAGTAATTTTATCTTTTAAATTACTAACATATCATTGCATATAGGAGGTAAATTACCAACAAAGAGTTTCGAAGTTGCAAAGCTCCGCATTACATAATGATTTTGATCAATTTTTATTTAAAAACATATTTGAAGTTGCATATCACTGCATTGTATAATGTTTCTGCTGAATTTTTTTATTATAAATTAGAAAGACATATTTAAAAACTAAAACTATTTTCAATATTTTATTAATTTAATGAAGCATTAAATATATATAATTATATTAAATTTGGTTTTAAGATAGATTGACTATTTTATTCATACAATTTATTTGTTGAGAGAATTTTTCAACTACATCTCTAAATAGGATCTAAGATCTCTCATAAATCTAACAAACTCCTGAACCACTCAAGTAAAGATAATCTCTACATTACAATTAACAAACCACAATCTTAATAATATGATGACTCATATCTGATATTAAATACATAAGACAAGTAGGGTCTAATTACTCCAACACACTCCCTTAATAAGTACTTGTCTTGATCTCTGTTTGGTATGGTCTTCATCAACATTCCTTAACCATTTGGAAATATTTAATGCTACTAACTTCATCAACATGTCTCTTAACCCTCCTAAGGGTGTATCTCTAGAGTTGGATTCCCAAGTTCATTCCCAAGTTCCACTCATGAACTCACTAATCAAAAATCTCCCCAACTCATGAACTCACTAATCACAGATCTCCCCAACTCAGTTTGACACACCTATCACTTAACCTCATTAGGAGAGGACTCTCATGTCTCAACAACTAATGAAGGATCGTTCCCTAGATCCAACTCCCAAACCAACTAGACAACCATCCATTTATCTGTACTTGATTCCTTTTGGAAATAGGATTGGACATATTTCCATCTACCAAAATATATGGATAACCTATCACAAGTTTTCTAAAAAAAATAGTTTGAATATGGAATGTATGTGAGTCAATCTTACACTATGATTTCTTTTATATGATTTCCAGATTCATCATTATTTATTTCACAAGTGAAAAAAAAAATTATAGATTATAGAAAATTAAACCATCCTCACTTCTAGATAAGAACCCTCAACCTTCCACACATTGATAAATACACTAGGTTAAAAAATATATTTCATAAACTATAGTTTGTGACAAATGGTAAAATCATTGGATGGATACCATAAATAATAGCATGGTCGTTTAAACACATTTCAGCATGATGTCTTCATGAGGCCCCGTTTATAAAGTGACCATTAACCATCGTTGGAGGACTGAGACCAATGTTAAACATATCTGTATCTGCAAGCACCACATATTCTTCATATTTACATTGACGGAGCTCTGCGGCCTCCTCCTTTATCTGGTACTTTGTACCAGTACCGACACAACTCCATCTCCATGACTAGCTTGGCATGTCTTCAGTGTAATTGAATTTTTCTCTGACAGATCGGAGCACCTTCAGATCGCGTAATAAGCTGAAAGAGAATATTGCACAACAGAAGCACTTTGTCTCTTCCTGATAGTCAACAGATCTCTTGAAATGATGGAAACACGCAACTCTCTCTTAACCAACAAATCAATCCACACACCAAAACACACTCTTTTAACAGTCACTCAGACAAGTACGTTAATCTACTCTACCCTCTTACAGCAGATTACTTCTCTTTCATATTTCTGATACTTTCTGTGGGAGTTAAACCTATACCAGCTCTGATAGCAAGATAACATGAAAGAGTAGACATATTGTATATGGTTTTGGTTAAACGTTCTACTTTTGGGGTTTTTTGGTCTGAATGTAAATTTGGACAAAATCTTTATTTTCTGTTGTTTAAATTGTATTTCTGAATGCATAAATGGATTCAGCGTGCTGAAAAAGCACTGAGGCACTCTAATTATACAAACTTAACGACTCAAATCTGCATATCCAACCATTTATCACTGAATTTCGGGCAAAACAAAACCTAAAAATTCACCGGCAAACAACCAAAAATAAAACTTTTATACTACTGCTATTGTACATACTAAAACTATTCTCAATATTCTATTAATTCCATGAAGCATTACACATATAAATACATTAAGTTTGATCTTAAGACAGATTTACTATCTTAACTATACAATCCATTTGAGAGAATCTATCAACCACACACCTAAACCGATTAAAATCTCTCCTAAATCTAACAAACTTTTAAGTCACTCACACAAAAATAATCTCTACATTACAACAAACAAACTATAATCTTAATAATATGATGCCAAATATTTGATATTAAATACGAGTTCATTACTCCAACACACAACATTACATAATGATTTTGATTTGATTTTGATTAACGTTTATTAAGAAATGGATTGGAAGCTGCAGACTACCACATTACAACATCCTGTAATGAATGATCCTTAATATGGAGGAGGAGGCAGCCCGTCTCCAAGTGGTGGGCAACAGAATCCGAAGCACTCTTGCAGCAGGCAGCAGCAGCACAGCAAATATAGACTGCAATATCATACATTCACATGAATACGTATAATAAAAACCAAAATCCTGAATTGTTCCATTAAACCCTTATAACGAACATTGCAGCCGATGAAATATGAAAATATAAAAAACACGAATAATCAATGCAAAGGAAAAAAGTTGAAGCAGATGCAGTGATTGTGATTAATACCATTGTTGAATGCAACCGAAGAGTCCTCCATCTCCGGGAGGTCCAAGGGGAGGACCCCAACCACCAGGGCCTCCAGGTCCCATTCTTCACCAACAGCAGATGATCGCTCTTCTCTTCTGATTTTCAGCGAACGAAACAAACCTCTCAGAATAATTAGTATTCGTAAGAACTATATCGAGGCAGTCGTGTATATATAGACCTACAAATGTATTTCTGGTATTTCCTCATTTGAATATCAATATGCAGCATTTGAATGTCTGTTAAAGCTTGGAATGACGTGCAATCGAAGTAATAATATTATTGAAGAAAAAAGAGACTCATATGGCAGACCTGTGTAAGTAGCAAGGTAGTGACTGCACTGCTGGCCTAACGTTCCAGCCACCTTCCTTTCTCGAGCACGCTTCACTCAAACCACAACGGTAATCTTGTCATACACGTGCAAATATTAATGCCGCTCTTAGGTTTCATTAGTACATATAAATTGAATAAAATTAATAAATATTAAAATGCATATGCTTAAAATTACTAAATGAATAAATATGCATTAGTAATCTTAACTGTAAATTTTAATCTTTATTAATTTTATTTCATCATTAACTAAATATCTAGCTGTGAAATCATTATATGGAGGGAGTCATTTGTTCCACAAACAAGTGTCATATACTAATTTGGTATTTGGATTGATAGTAACAAGTGTCATATACATCAAAAAGAAAATATGGATAATATTACAAATATTATCACTTCTAAATTTAAGGAGAGTATGTGGTGTGATAAATAATTAATGGATAAAAGTAAATTAAGATAATACAAGGAGGTGGTCAAACCTAATTTAGAAAATCAAAATTACCTCTCAGTTTTGAAAAATGCAAAAAGGAAAATCAACATTACTAAATTAAGAACAAACTCTCATGAGCTACATAGTGAAACTTGGCCTTGGACAATTCCCAAAACACTATGGGATAAAAGAAGATGAAAAACACTTCTTCTTGGATTGCCCTCCATATACCCATATTAGATCCCAATTTTAAAATATTTGCCATATTATTGACCTTCCTAACCTCCTAAATATTTGTTTTTTAACATAGAAATAAAATTTTAAATAAATTGAAGTAATATCTTACCTTCTTCAAGTCCCATCATCATCATTAGTTAATTTAATTTATTATGATTTAAATTATTGTAATTCAATCATAAAATGTGTCACATTTAATATATATATATATATACATAATCTCAATTAAGTCTATTTCTCTGCGTTTTCTCCACTGTTTTTGAACAGAAATAATATTTCTCTCAGAAATTAATTTTGGCTTCTTCAAAGGGTTAAGCATTTGGACATCTAAAATGAGGTGAAATGAGGTGAGTCACTTTTTACTTTGATTCAATTTTAATTTTACTTAAAGAGATTTAAATATATTTTATTTATTTATTTATTTTAAGTTTCAGAAGTAAAAGTTGATTTGAGAGATGAAGTTAATCCATAATAATAATTGTTACATTTTTTTTCTCTTCTTTTCAATAAAAAAAAATAGAAGAGAGAGATGCCAAAATCCAAATAGAGTTACAAACATTAGAAAAAATGAGTGAAGAAAGAGATGTAGAACTCCAAATAGAGCTAGAGGCAATGATTGATAAAAAAATTAAAGATACCATTCAAACTCAAATAGAGGATAGATTCTTAGGGTTCAAGAGTGAATTGCAGACAATGAATGATAGAATTCTAAGAAATGGAAAAACATAAACAATCAACCCAAGAAGGAGGGGTTGAAGAAAATCACAACTTGAGAGATAGGATTAAAGAGTTAGAAGAAAAACTAACCAACAATTTGACCCTCAGTAATATGGAAAACAAATTGGATATCAAACCCATAAAAGAGGAAATGAATAAGTTAATCAAATTGGACCATGAGCATAACAAAAGAGCCTTGAACCTTATAATTTTTGGTATAAAAGAACAACAAGAGGAGGATATGCTAGCAATTGTAAAAGAAGAATTAAAAAATAAATCGCAAATTGATACAACTTACCTCATAGAAACAAAGAAGCTAGGAAAAATAATTGATCACAAAGATAGGATGATCCCTGTCAAGGTAAGTTGTAATGACCATAAATATAGCATACTTAGTAAATTTGTGGGCTTAAAAGGGTTGGGAATATTTATAAATGAAGACCTCATTCCTGAAGACCAAGTTGAATTAAGGAAGGAAGTTCAAAAGGTAAAAGAAGCCAGGAAAGAAGAAAAATGGGCAATAATTAGAAATAAAAAATCTATTCTTAGGGATAGAGACCAGAAGGATAATAATAAATAGGAATTTGGGACACTTGAGATCCTTTTTTGGTATTTTCGTGGCTTTCCATGGCGCAAAGGTCCTATGATAAGTTGGATCCCGAGTGATATTGATATTATCTGTCTAGCTGAAACTTGGGAGCATGAGGAGTCCAAGGCCCCTAACATGAAAGGATTTGTCTTGTGGTCAGCATGGAACAAAAAATCCCACCGTAGAGGGATAGGAAGCATAGCTTGTTATATTAGAAAAAACATTTCTCCTCACATTCAACTTCATCATATTGACCATCTTAATCAATACATTTGGATAGATATTTCAGACACCAATGCTAAGAAGATGTATATAGAAATTTGTTATTTTGCACCTATTAATTCTATTTTTTATAAGAAAAATAACCTAGATAAAAATTGTCCCTATAATAATTTAGAACAAGATATTTATAATTTGAAAAATGAAGGTAATATCCTCCTACTAGGAGACTTTAATGCTAGGACTACAACTAAACAATCTACTCTTTTAAGTGATGACTCCAACCATAATCCTTTATGGCTATATGAGGACCTTGTTTTATCTAATAGCTACAAAAGAAAATTTGAAGACCTAATTGAGAATTTGTTTGGTACTGAGTTGGTCAAGCTTTGCAGCTCTCAAGACCTAATAATTTGCAATGGAGTAATGAAGTGGCCAAACTCCAACCAAATGACTTGTATTCATGGGCTAGGTAGTAGTGTTGTAGATTATGTGATATTTGTTATCCTCGTTTCCAACCAAATAACAACTTTTGACCTTTTAAATGACCATGAGCCTCACTCTGATCATAAACCTTTAACCCTAACTCTAAAATTCTCCATGCATAGGAGCACCATTTAAGAGAATTCTGATAATCAAAAGAATTTGCGCTTTGACAAAAGTAAAGTTGACATTTTCTTAAAGGATTTAAATAGTAAATTAAACCTCCTAACTTATAAGGACAACATTGAAGAACTCTATCATAATTTTACAACTACCCTTTCCACTTCTATTAACGTTCTCTTTTGATGTGTCCCATAAAAATAATAATAGAACAACCAACCCTTGGTATGATAAAGAGTGTAAAATTGCTAGGAAAGCCATTAGGGATGCTTCTAATTAGCCCTTACAACTCGATAAGATCAATACGTACAAAGCCCTAATTAAAAGGAAAAAAAGATACTATGTCAATAAAAGGCAAGAGCAACTTTCACAACTATACAAATTGGATCCTAAGAAGTTCTGGAGCCAAATTCTAAAATGACATACTAAAGAAAATAATAGGATTCCCTTAACGGACTAAAATTCCTACCTTAAAAATCTTTACGAGTTCCCTAATGCCATGGACACCATTCCTATTGTCCCTACAAAGGAAGAAGTTTTTTTCTTAGATGACATAGAGTTCGGGATTAAGCGGCTCGCAAATGGGAAAGCTAAGGACATTGAAGGCTACCAAGCTGAATTCTTTAAAATCGGAGGGCCAATCCTTATCCTTCACATACATAATCTCTTCAACTTAGCAGTCAAGCAGGGCTCCCCTAAACCCTAGATGCAAAGCTTCACTGTTCCTATTTTTAAAAATGGGGATAAAAACATTCCCTCTAGTTATAGGACCATTATGATTAGCTTGATTTTAGCCAAGATTTATGGAATTATTTTGGAAAAGAAGATTAACATTTGGCTAGAAATTCACGGTAAAAAAGATAAAGGCCAGGTCGGGTTTAGGAGATATCATTCAACTGTGGAACATCTTGTTACCTTTAGGATCATTGCAGAGGAGTTCCGCAATACTAAAACCAATTTTTTTTGTTGTTTTGTTGACTTTAGAAAAGCTTTTGACATGGTTCCTAGGAAAAACCTTTGGAATAGATTGGAAGAGATAAAAGTGCCTCTTGAGTTGACGGTTGTTGCAATAAGGATGTATGAGAATGTTATTTCTAGGTTTAAAAACAAAGAGGGCTGGTCAAAAGAGATTAACTGTAATATCAGAGTCAAACAAGGTTGTCCCTTGTCCCCTACCCTTGTTGGCATATACATTGATAAGTTAGAAGAATGCTTGGAAAAAGCAGGTTGTGTCGGCCCTACTGTCACTGTTATAGTCATCAATCTTATTCTTTATGTCGATGATATCGTTCTTATGGCAAGGAGTCCCCATGATCTTGAAAACCAACTAAGAATCCTCCAAGACTTTTACTCTAATATGGGTATGACTGTTAATACTGATAAGACTAAGTTCACGATTATTAAATCCAATAAGATGCCTTACGATACCTTTGTATATGACAACAACAACTTGGAGGAAGTGACTTCATACAAATATCTTGGAATTGATATTCACCACAAGCTCAATTGGAATTATAGCATTGAGAAAAGGATTATTAGGGGATGGAAAGTTTATTATGGGCTTGAAAACAATTGTAAATCAACTGATCTTTGGAGTTGGGATAAGAAGAAACTCCTCTTTGAGACTCTTTTTACACCTGTTATTCTTTATGGATGTGAAGTCTGGGGTTGTAGAATCTCTCGTGAATCCTGGGAAAGATAGAGCAAATACAAAGGAATTTTATAACCTATAATCTCAAGACAAGAGGCTTCCTAAAATACACCCTATCCCATCCTCTCGTAGAAACAAGCCTCTCCCATTGAGAGCATGTATAGCTAGATACCTAATGTATAAGAACAAGTTAAACAACATGGAGACAAGAGGCTAGCCCAGGTGGCTTTAAAAGAATCAGAGTCAACCACCATCCAGCTCAAGCTGGGATGGCATAAAGACGTCTGGTCTTGGAAGCTTCTATTAGGTCTTCTTACATCTGCCTTATTATATTTTATTGAAAGGTCTTATTAATATTGACCTTTATTACATCCGAATACATTGATCTACCTATGTGCGGGTTAGGACCTTAACACATAACCACCATCGACTCAAGCGAGGATGGCATAAAGACGCCCGATCTTGGCTAAACTATTGGGGAATCATGGAAGAAACCATTTTGCAGAATAAAGATACTATTAAAAAAAATGTCAAATCAAAATTTAAGGAAAACATGTGGTGTGATAAAGAGTTAGAGGAAAAAAGAAAATTAAGGTATTATAAAGATGTAATCAACCCTAATCTAGAAGATCAAAATTAACTATCTATTTTGCCAAGTGTAAAGAAAAAAATAAGCATTGCTAAGATAAGAACAAATTCTCACGAGCTCCATAGTGAAACTCGGCATTGGTCAATTCCTAAAACGCCATGGGATGAAAGAGTATGTCACCTTTGTGACACTAAGAAGGTTGAAGATGAAAAACACTTTCTCTTAGATTGTTTAGCCTATACCCATATTAGATCTCATTTTCAAAATATTGATCACACTACCAACCTTCCTAACCTCTTAACTCAACAAAAGTATGGTGATCTTGGAAAGATTCTCTTAATGTTTTTCGAGCACAGAAACAAAATTCTAAAGAATCACAAGTAATCACTTACCGTCTTAAGGTCCGATAGACCAATTAGGTCTTAGTGGATGTTAATCATCATCATTATCATTACTAATAAAATTAAAAAAATGTGGTGGACACTTACGACTATCAAATTAGAAGAGGTTCGCTAACTTTATTTTCTCACTTTATTCCGTTTAAAGTTTAGGCTACCAAATTTACAAGAAACCACCAAAATGACCCACAATTTGGAATATATATATCACCAAAATGACCCACAATTTGGAAAATGTGTGGGAAATAAAGTATTTATAAAATTATTTTGTCAATTTATATTTAAAAAAAAAAATTAATTATCCAAAATCACAACGCATTTTTCTCAAGATTATAATTTTAAATTAATAAAAATGTTGTTTATTTTATAGAAACTGATCTAGTATTAAAAAAAAAAAATCCATTATTTTTAAATATATTAAAAAAACATTTTAACTACATATTTATATTTTTATAATTTTAGATCAATAAAATATTTTAATATATTTTTATTAATTTAAAATTATTTTTATCATATTAAAAAAAAAATCCATTTCCATTATTTTTAAACATAATATATTAAAAGACAATTCATAAAACATTTAAACGACTAAATATGTTTTTATATTTCTAGATATCAACACTTAAAACCAAAAAAATAATAATATAGATAGAGTATCTTAACATTCTAATGAACTTTCTCTAGTCATATTTTCTTTTTTTTCATAGCATTATAAAGTGCCACCATAGAAATATACACCATATTTATGCTTTAATAATATAAACTAAATGGTCTCTTTGTTTTTATGATATGCAACTATCATTATCTTTATCATTTACTTAATAATTTAATTAAGTGAGACTACCTCATTTATTAGGAAATATATTACCCACGGGTTCCATGCTCGAATCTTACAATTGTGCACTTCTTCAAGGCATTCAACACCACAACATTTCTCACTTGGTTGCTTGACAACACTAAGGATACTTTGTCTAGACTACACCTCTGCACCTAGATCATACCCATACTTCATTATAGGTTACAGGGGAGTCACACTCCTAATTTAGTGCAACTCTTGTATACTTAGACAATGTTGTTAACAATCTTTCACACTTAATCATTTAAACATACATCCATGAAACAAAGAGGACACTTGTGAAACAAACAAACACACAAATATAGTGTGGGCGATAGAATATGTGCCTAACACCTGGTGAAGTCTTATTATTGTGAAACAATTACAATATGAGCACTATTGGCTCGATTTAAACAAATTCATCATACCAAGACTCGTCCGTCATAACAACTTTTGCAACTATTGGGGAGCACCTCGAACATGCATCCACTATAGACTCGTTGTCTCTTCTATGTTGCAAGACTTCACACATACTTGTGGTTCTATCTCCTAGCATGCCTCACTGATACTTGTGATAATATTTCCCCAAACTTAGCCCAAAAGAAGGTCTCCCCAAATATGTCCACAAAATCACCTCAAGGCAGCACAAGTCCTCCCATGTGGAGCGAATTGTATCCTTGAGGGAGCTTTATCTCTTCGTCCAAGGCTTCCTCAGGATCACAGAGTCGATCTTTCTCTCCTTGTTGTAAAAATTTTCCTTCCTTGGTCGTTCACCTTTATTCTCATGGATTCCAAATTTCACCATCACGAACCATCATGTCCTTTGGGCGTGTCATGTCCCTTCTTGAATCATCATGCCCAAATGAATTGTCATGCCCCTCAGTTGACCCGGTGCACCCAAAAAAACATGTGCACCACATCCCTTGGGACCGACGTGCCCCAAACTTGGTGCGATCCTCATGCCATCACGCCACAACCTCTTAGTCGCTTCCACCCCATGCTTGGGAAATCCATTTTGTGCATTCACATTCCCAAGGCATCCACTTTCCCGACTAGTGAGACTCTTGGATGCCAAAGAAACCACAAATTTGGTTTCCTTGAGGACTTGGGTGAGGGTGTCTGAACCCTTCTAGTCAAATACCTTACATCCTCCTCCACCTCAAGTTGTTTTCGTCCCCGACAACATCCACAAAATCTGTGATCTCCAAGTCTCTTCCTAAACTCATACCCCCCATTGCAACTAAGTATGCTGGAAACCCCAAGTTTCGTTCCAATTGGAAACTCTAAATTTTGTTAAAGTAGAAACCCCTCATTTCCAACTCGCACCGCAATCATTTTCAACCTTGTGAAACCTTCCACACTTCCCTCTTCCCAAATTTGTGTGTGATAAAACTACTCGCAAACATGGAAGGACATCTCCTCCTCAACTTTATTTGCAATGTCCAAGCTGCCATTGTCCCACTGCAATGATCAAACTCTATCCTGCTATTGTTGGTACCTTAATCACTGCTACAACCTCATGAAAAATCTCGAAGTTTTGAACTTTTATGAACTTGTTGTTGCACCCATACTTCAACCAAATCTGTCATGTCTCCACACACAACTATATCCTCAATTCCTACACCATTTGAGCAGCTAGTCCAACCGTCACGTCCATTTATTGAAATGTACATCTCCATGCCCGAACTTAGTATTTTCTATTCACATCTCTATCACTTCGTCCAACTCCAAATACTAAGGCAAGTGCCCACCCTTTCCTCACTACCATTGCCATCATCCAATATTTGTCAAGGATATCCTCCACAATGTCTAAGTGTTTCACTTCAAACCTACTAGTGTGTATATACTTTGATTTCCTTCTGCAATTTAGTGCATCATCACTACAATATTATACCAAGGCAAGGTCTCCCCTCACCTTATTGCACTATGAATTCACTTTGAAACAAAGTCTTCGACAACAACTTGACTTCATTGTCCACCTCATGGAATAGTAAATCAATCTGCTAAACATAGTCATGATTGCATCCAAGTCTGCGAAGGGTCAAGGGAGATCATTATGCATTTGCACATCCAACCAACTTTCCCAAAGTGACTCAAACTACAATCAAGTCCACAATTCTAACTTCCTGGGTAGAATCCTCTCCATATTCATCTGCATCTTCGAATGTGAAATGTCCCATATGCTCCAAAGACCGTATGTCCAGACTTCATTTGCCTCATTACTTTGTCACCCGACCATGTTGTTGCGTCTACCTCTCTATGCCTTGCAATGGTTAGGATTCACCCTAAACCATACTTCCCAATGCAAGAGAAATGCCCATGCCCAAGAAATCTCTTCATGCTACAATATGCTTGTTCGCACAATCCTCCAAAACTAAGGCATGTCCTCAACTCACCTCCTTTTATCAAGCCACCTATCCACAACTCAACATTTGTGATGAGTGTGAAAAACACACCCACACTCGTGAAATGTCCCAACAAAATTTACAAAGTGATCCAAGTAGAATGAGTCCCCTAAAAGAACGTCCATGCCTTAGGCATGTTGAATCAATACTTTTTCCAACCTCAACCAATGAACCACTCCAGATCTTCGAGTCATCTCACAATCATCTACAAGTCACCAAGGTATGCTATACCTCATCCATTGTCCCAAACCAAAGGTGAGTGAAAACTACACAAGTCACTTGGTTTGCATTCTCCCCATTTAGGTTGACTTCCAACAATTATCGGTTGACTTCTCTGCTGACTCAATCCATCTCCTAGAAAAAAACTGCCTTGCACCTCCCACAAGTGTCCAAACTCTGGCACTGTCATTGCGACTCATCAAGTTTGCACCTGACTCAAAATATTTGTCTAAAGAACCAAGCACCAAGGCACCTCATACATCCTCTCAAACTCGGAATGTACATACTTTACTGTCTACTTCACCACAACAACCTATCCAATGTGCCTCATTAAATATTTATGCAGCTTCCTCAAGACACCTTCACAACTACACCCAAATATTCCTAAGTCCATCACTGGAATCATCCAATCTAGTCAGTCCAATCTCTTCATACATTCACATAAGTCAAGGCATCTCAAATGCTACATGACTTCTTTGAATATGCACCACTTAAGTCACCCTCAAGCCTACCATTTTTCACCAAGGAAACAAATTACACTTGAATACCATATCATTCGACTTCTCGTCAAATAAATCACCACAACACTTAGGAAATGCAATAACTCAAAACCAACCATACCCTTTCCAACAATATCCTTGGTTGCACCCATGGTTCATGTCTATTGTCTTGGACCTTCACCTGCCCAAGAAATTTACTCTCCACATGAACTCCCCTCAATCACCGTTTGCAGCTCCACAAACCTACATAACACCTTTGTTGTGATACAAGGTTGATTTCATCCGTCCACTTCAGAAATACTGATAAGTCCCAAACTTCCCACACAACTGATTGAAATCATCTCCAATGTCATAGAATGCCCACACCTTGACTTCTTCCACTTCAAGGAACCATGCACAAACCCCATGACTGCTGATTCATACTATTGCTAATTGAATTGCATAACTCTGCAAAGAGATACCTCATTTGAATATTGTGGTCAAACCGCTCATCCATCAACCAAGCTCAACTCAATTATTGTTCTTGGTGATGCACGACATGGAAATGTTCCCAACTATTTGTCTGCTATGGAGTTTCTCTAGGTATCCTCAAGTCTTTCACCCAAGTGCTTCAACTTGTTGCAACCCAAAACTTCTCCCCTTCACAATCACTTCTGCAATCACCCTTTACATTCACTTATGAGATCACTTATGTGGTTAGATTTGCAACAAGTCCAGCGTTCATTTCCCTTGCCCAGGTGCTTGGCTCAACCAAAAAAATATGTGGTTGGTCTCTTCAAGGTGTGCACAACAAGTCTGGAACTTACTTCCATCATGAACCTAACCAACTAAGTCTATGCCTAGACTGTCTCTATGATCAAGTTTGCGAAAATTCCTACAATGAACTCTACAATGAGTTAGGTGATCACTCAGCTTGTCCAAGTGCTTTGTGTCACCAAAAAAATATTCTTAGCCTATATAAGGTGTGTTGTCAGATAATCCTACCAACGCACCATCAACCAGAACCTCTATTGTAATTCTGATGCAAGTTCTCTATAATGAACCAGTTCGCCCCACCGAACTTTTCACCAAGTTTACAAACATTCCCATAGAACTGTCTCTGCAACGAAGTGTAATGCACCTCATCACCATTGTTTTGATTGCAGTTGTTGTAGGAAAATCTCCCTGCGGACAAGTAGATTTCCTCATAGAGCTAGACCCTACTCTAAGACAGAAAGTGCTTAACGTGGAGACTGACTTCCTTTCAAATCCATACAAACTAGCACACGAGAAGAAAGGAGAACAACAATACCTTTTTATCGACATTTGTCCCTACACGCTCCGAGTTGAGCTCCGATCCTTTGTTCCTCGCTGAGTCCTGTAGACAAACAAGATACGACCACTTTCTGCTCTATTGATATTAGCTTGAAAACAGATCTATCTATCAATGATAAGTTCATGTAACATTAGACACAAACTAGAAAGAAACAGGCCAAGCGTGTCATATTAATGAGAA
>SNQJ01S0048257.1:41121-54060 GCA_010110895.2 Picea sitchensis | reverse complement strand
AATCATTTAAGAACGCATCCATAAAATGAAGAGAATACTTGTGAAACAAAAAAGAGACAGATAGATATAGTGCGAGCAACACAAGGCATGCCTAACACCCGAATAAGTCTTATTATTGTGAAACAGATACAATATGAACATTACCAACTTGGTTTACAACTTGTTTGAGTCACATAACTCACCTCACCTCACCAAGACACTCATACACAGATTCATCACTCCAAGACTCATCCATTGTAAAACATTTCACAAATCATGGGGAGCACCTCGAACATGAATCTACGATAGAATCATCATCTCTTCTCTACTACAAGACTTCACATAGACCCGTGGTTTTGTCTCGTAGCATGCCTCACTCAGACTTGTGACAAGACTTCCCCAAACTTAGCCCAAAATAAGGTCGCACCAAATCTGTCCACAAAATCACCTCAAGGCAGAAAAAGTCCTCCCATGTGGAGCAACCTGGCTCCTTGAGGGAGATTTCCTCTCTTTGTCCAAGTCTTCCTTAGAATAAAAAATTTAATCTTTCTCTCCTTGTTGTGCAAATATTCTTTCCTTGGTTTTGCACCCTTTTTCTCTTATATGGAATCCAAAGGTCACCATCGAGAACCATCGCATCCTTTGGGTGTGTTGTTCCCCTTCATGAAACATCATGCCCAAATGAACCATTGTGCCCCTTCGCAGAATCTGTGCACCCAAACGAACTTATGTTCCCATCAACCATTGTGTCCCTTAGGATAAGTGCACCCCAACCTTGGTGCGCTACTCATGTCGGCGTGCCCCAACCTTGGTGCACTCCTCATGTCGGTGCACCCCAACCTCTTGGTCGCTTCCACCCCATGCTTCGCCTCATGGTTGGGAAATCCCATTGGTCCATTTACATGCCCAAGGAATCCACCTTCCAGACTAGTGTGACTCTTGGGTTCCAAAGAAACCCCAAGTTCTATCTCCTTGAGGACTTGGGAGAGGGTCTCCGTGCCCTTCTAGCCAAAGACCTTACATGGACTGTATTTAGGTGAAACTACTCCAATGACTTGCTTCTTTGAAGGTCAACATAGGCCAGGAAAAAAGGGAAAAAATAAAATAAAGTAAAGTAACCATTTGGAGAGTACTGCATACATATGGGTTGGTTAAGGTTATTCAAATGCAACAATTAAATAAAAGTTGGCAAGCACATTTCAAAATAGAGAAGGATTAAGACATTTTAAAACACTCACACTTGTTTCTCTTCAAATAAATTGGGATTAAGATGTTTTATAGAGAATTGTTTTATTGTTTTTTTTTTTGGATCTATTTTAATTATATATTTATTGATTGTGTTTGTGATTTGATTAAAATTAGTTATATATGGGTTCAAAAATTAAAATAATTAGACTACTATGTTTTAAAACATTGACAATGGTTTAGTCTAATCTTATGTTAAAAACAATCAAACTTATCAATTTATAGAGGGTGTTTATACAATTGAGAATAGTTATGTTATTCTTATAGGGATATAGTTCCTTTATAATTTATTTAATATAGTGTTTTAATATATGGCTATAGGAAATGTGCAATATAAGAGTTATGGGAAACTTAATATTCACTACTAAATTGGTGTCAAAAAAGGACAATTATTACAATGTTAAATTCCAAAGAAACCTTACGTGTCGTGATCTGGTTTGGATCATTATATAATTTTCAATCTATCTTGGTACTTTCAAGGTGGAAAAATTGGAGGAATTATCTTGTAAGACCCATTTTAGTGGTAGGTCTCAGTTTGGAGATTTGGGGTCTAGAACCTTCTAGATCCATTTTTAGGCATCAAGTGCCACTTTTTGGGGTCACGAATTTGAAAGCATAGATAGAAACCCATGGATTTGTTCTAAACATTGAGACCTTTACAATGGTGTGAAAATTAACTCAATAGGAATTCATATGCATAATTTATGCCTCCCGCAAGTTGGCCTACCTTGTTGACCACCATGGTACTAATTGCATGCAACATCAGCCTCCATTACTCAAACATGTGGGGCTATTCACATTTGGAATTTCAAGAAAATTATAGAATTTCCAAACCTTATCACTAATTTAGGGTAAGGCATGCAAAAACCCTAACCCTATATGACTATTAGGTTATGTGAAATACTAGGTTGTTAGGAGAAGAGGAGGTTCCATTCTTTAACCTTGTACTTGTTCCATAGTTGAGAAAAACATCTAGCAGTGGGATTTGAGAGCATAATAGAGGAGGGATGAGACTATGTAGCAACCATTTAGGCCACAATTTAAACACAACTCCATAGTGAGTGCACCCTTTATTTGTACTTGCATTTCATAACCAAAGAAAAGAGAGCATAACTTAGGCCTCACCTTTTATCTAGGTTTTCTTCCATTTTGGGTTTCCCATGATACATCTTGTGTTCATTTTTGTGGATGGTGTTCTCATTTGTTTTTTATTTCATTTTTATATTTCAATTATTTTCATAAATATGAGTAATAAGCTAGTGATAATAAATACAAGATCTAAGGAAATAGACCTGCATAGTAAAATATTTTAGTATAATGGAAGATTTGTTGTAATGAACTATTCCAGTAGAATATCCATGACAATTTACATATCATATTGGTATTATATAAATTTTTTGTGGGGTATTTGTGGAAAGTTACAGGATCCAAGAATTGGCTTAAAAAGGAAGTCACAAAACCCTATTCATGGTGGATGAGCCTAATTGTAACAACCCTCGGGATGTAGTAGAAGAGAGATTTGTGATGCTAGATGAAGTTGTTGATATATCTCCTAATTTTGGCTCTAGTGAACAATTTCAAACCTTTCAGGGAGGTTGGTAGCTCTAAATCAAAAGTTGGATCCGATGAGAAACTGAGAGATAGTGAAGACCCAAAAACTGAGTTGAAAAAAGATCCCATGAAAGAGAAACCAAGTTCCAATACCATCTCTCCTTCATAGACTTTATTTAAAATGGAAGTGAAAGTGGATCAAATGCTATCAAGGTGAGATCAATATTGTTAAGTTGAACCATTGATTGCAACAAAGAAGAAAAAAACATTTTTTCTGATTGAAACTAGAGGGCCATGCACTAACCTAGTAAGAAATCCACACTGAGACCATTTAGGATGGCAAGTGATCCACCAGTAACTGAGTGCGAGTATTTTAAAACACTCATCAAGTCCTAGTTTTACCCTATTGGGTATGTAGAGGGTCAATTGATTCATTGGCATCAATTTAGGTAGAGGCAAGGGTAGAGTGTGCAAGAGTACACCACTGAATTCAGGAAGATGGAAATCATATTGGGTACTTGTAAAAGAAAGTGATTCTCTTCAAACCTAGGAGCATTGATGAGGCATGTGTGCAAACATAGTTCTTGGAGAACATAGGTCATAAGAAAGGGAAACAAAGTGGTTCTAACATAAAGACCACCAAGATGCTTCCAAGGAGGGGAAGAAGAAGTGGAAAGGAAAAGACAAGAATAATACAACCACTACAACCATTTCAATTGATGGTCACACCAAATATAAGTGTTGGAAGATACATCTAGAGATGAACCCAAAGAACTATAAGAAGGATGCCAAGAAGAAGAACTTGTTGGGCATGAATTTGGGCAACCAGGGTGAGAAAAACTTAGACATAGATGAGAATATTGTTTTCACTTCAGTGTAGAAGGAGGTGAATATGAGTATCCTTCATCACAAGTAATAGAAAGAGATGACAACACTCTTCCATATTAAGATTTAGGTAAAAAATTCCAAGGTTGGTGCCCTATTTTATTATAGTTAATAGGAAAATATCATAGCAAATGATTTGTTCAACAATCTTGTGTTGGATTTCCATGATCATACAATCCCATATCCATTGAGATGGGTGAATAAGGATGTAGATATCAAAGTCACTAAATAGTATAAGATCGAGTTTTCTATAAGTGCATATTTTATTGATGACGTGGAGTTATATGTAGTACCCCTTGATGTGTGTGGTGTATTGTTTGGAATCCCCTACATGTATATGAGGTATGTGATCTTCATGCAAAGAGAAAACTAGTACCGCCTGATCAAGGATGGGAATTATTACATAATCAATGCACACAAAGGTAAATTAAATATTTCACTGGTAAGTGACAACCAAGATAAAAAACAAAATTGATCAATTCTAGTAAGAATTATGTATTATGTTTCTCAAGAGAGAATAAACCAAGGGAGGAGTCAACAAAAGAAAGGCATCATTAGAGGAGTGTTCAAAAGAGAAGAAACATTAGTTGGAGTATTTGTTGCGGGCATACAAAAAAGTGTTCCAGGAGCCTAAAGGGATACCACCTAAGAGGGAAGGGGAGCATAAGATACATTTGTTTCCTGACTCCACATTACCAAATATTGGGTTGTATAAAACATTTTTTTATGGAGGCAGATGAAGTGAAGAAACAATTGTTGGAGAAGGGAGTAATTTTACCAACAACTTCACCTTTTGGATGACCTATCATCATAGTACCCAAGAAGGATGGGACTTGGTGAATGTGTATTGACTATAGAGATTTGAACAAGATCACACTTAATAATTGACACCCTCTACCCATGATCGATTATTTATTAGATTAGTTGTAGCATGCCAAGTACTTCACCAAGTTGGATCTCAAATTTGGATACCACTAAGTATGCATTAAATAAGAAGACACCTGGAAGACCACCTTCAAGATAAGGAAAGGTCAATATGAATGGTTGGTTATGCCTTTTGGTTTATGTAATGCACCAACTATATTTATGTGATTGATGAATTATGTATTGCATCTTTTTTTAGATTCATTGGTAATATTTTATTTGGATGACATGTTGGTTTATAACTCTACCTAGGAAGAGAAAATTTCACATCTCATACAGATGTTAGAGACTGTAAAAATGAATATTCTTCTGGATAACCTCAAGAAATGTGATTTTCCTCAGTAGTTATTGGTGTATTTGGGGTACATGATCAGTGTATGGTAAATCAAGATAGATTCTAGGAAGATGAAGGCCATCATCAAGTGGCTAGATCCTACCAATGTCACTGAAGTTAGGATAGTTTTTGGGGAAACATAGTACCTATGAAAGTTCATAGCATCCTTTTTAGTGGTAGCTCTGCCACTTCATGCCATAATATCCAGTGGTAAGAGTTTCTAGTGGGGAAAGAATAAAAATAAATCTTCTGATGAGATTAAATGAAAGATTAGTCAAGCACCAGTTCTCTCATTGCCTAACTTGCAAAATCCTTTTGAGGTGGAGACAGATGCAAGTGGATATGCTATGGGAACGGTCTTGACGGAGGGGTATGATATCATTATGAGATGTTTCATGGGGGAATATTGAACTACCAAACACATTATAAGGAAATATATGTCATGGTTCAAGACGTTAAGAAGAGGAAGAACTATATAACGGGAAAGGAAACCATTATACACATTTAACACTAGCTACTATAGTATTTGCAAGCCCAGAGTAATATTCAAAACCAAATACTATAAGTGAATGGGGATTTTGCAAAAGTTTCATCTAGTCATTAAATATAAAAAGGGAAAAACTAATACGTTGGCTGAAATTATTTCAAGGCCATCCACATCCAATATTATAGGTTTGGTAACTCTTATGCACATGGAGTTTTTTACCCATGATGCATACAAAGAGGCATAGAAAGAATATTAGGAATTTGAAGAGGTGTTTCAGCAATTACAATGCCAAATTCATGTAGAAGAAAAATAAGGATGATTATCATCTCTAGAATGGATTGCTATACAAGCTACAAAAACTATTTGTTCCTAAAGGTGAAAGATTGCAACTTATCAAAGTGGCTCACACCTCCAAGGTTGCAAGACATTTTGGTGTTGGGAAGACAATTGCCAACTTATAGAGGTATGTGTGTTGGCCTAAAATGAAAGAATATGTAACTCAATATATTAGAAGATGCACACTCTTTTGTATTAGAAATCCCATAAATAGAAATCAAGGTTTATACCATCCCTTTCCTATAGCCACTCGACCTTGGGAAAACATTTCCATGGATTTTGTGGGCAGTTTTCCAACAACCAGGAAGGGAAATGAATATCTATTTGTGGTAGTTAATAGGTTCAACAATATGTGCATTATTATACCTTGTAATAAGAAGATCAAAAAAATTGTAGAAGATTACCAAGATGTTCTTGTTGCATCTACGAGGGTGCCTCCACACTGCCCAGTCAAGAAAGGTTATAACAGAACCCTTCATACTCTTCATGCTACATATTTACGACAGAGTCCTCACACCCAGGTAGATCATGCAACAAGATTGGTTGAACGCATCCAACCCCTACAACAACAGGTTCATGATAGGCTTCAACAAGCTAAGCAAGACAACTTCTTCAGCAAGGCAAGTAGCACACCAAGCTTCAAATCTAGTAGAAGTCTCCCTGTCTCCCAAGGGAACTTGGCGTAATGGGGACCATTACTTCCTAAGGGGGGAGGAATGATCCAAATAGATCTCGGTGGCCATTCACCTTTTCCCCTGAATCACCATTTTGAGCCTGTGGTTTTGATAAACCACGATATTCACTCTTTTGATGGGGAATGTAATGTAATGTCATCTTCATTTGTTAATTATAGACATCATGTAATGATTTCCTAGTGGTCTTAAGTACATTCCTACAACATAGGGGTAATGCATTGAATACCATTAGAACTCTGTAGTTAAGCATGTTTAGGCTACAGTAGTACTGGGATGGGTGACCGCCCGGGAAGTCCTAGTGTTTTACATGCCTATGGAATTTTATAAACTTAGTCCAATTTATCCCACATGCATCATGGGAATTTTTCTCCTCTCACTCTCTCATATATAATTGAGGTGAAATGGAGTGTGATGTAAATCTTGTTGTGAATGAAGCATATCCAACATCTCTTTCCTTTCAGAGATAGGCTACCCCATTCTACAAGTTTGTTTTCTATAGTGTTTTTCTATCTTATTTAGTAATAAAAGTTGGGTTTCGCTGTATTTTTGTGTTCTCTTCTATATTTTTGTGTATTTCATTATTATATCTTGGCTATATTTATGTCTTCATTTTGTTCTCAAAATAATCTGGATCACTCTAAAAACAATATCATTGATGAGCTCCACTTTGTTTTGAGAATAATTTATTCTCTACTAAATAGGGCCAACCACATGAAGGTGGAAGTTGATTTCCCCCACCCCCGCATCACTCTCAATTCCTCATACCCATGCATGCATATTAATTTATACAAAAAATTTACAGGTACTAATAATTTATAATATAAATAAATGACGATGACGATGATGATAACCATGAAGACGATGACTACGCTTATGACAATGAAGATGATGATGATGGAAATGATGATGATGGTGACAATGAAAATTATGCTATGACACTGACAGCGAGCATGAAAATGCTGACAATTATGACGATGATGACAATGACAATGATGATAAAGGGTTAGGTGTAAACAATTATAAACAATGATGATAAAGGGTTATCTTTCTAGCCGTTCCTTTCCTAGGGAGTTAGTGGCCCCTCCTTAGATAGGTATTGTGTATTGTATCTATATTGTAACATATTTTCATTCATTGTATTAAGTATTGTGCCCACGTATTTCATTTAATTACTCATTCATAGCTAGTAAATTATATTATTCTATAACACTTGCATCGATAGTGTTCAATTCTATTTTTTTTTAGTTCTTATGTGTGATCACAAAAGTGTTTGAATTATTTAGCTATATGTAGAGTGCCTTTATTGATTTCAGACAACAAAAGGGTGTGAACAACCTTCGACATAGTCACCATCAAGATTAGATAAAGGCCAATATATGTTTCCTTTCTACAACAATTTAGTTGTCCTTTTCATTACGCCCAAAACGAATGGATCACAACAAATTTCTTCCATCGGGGTAGTGGTCAGGGTGTTGAAGGGTCCATAGTGATAACAGTGGATGCCATTCTATGTAAGGTGGACTAGGTCCACTGTATTATTAAATAAGGCACACTATGGTAGTTAGATATATTTTTGTGAACATAAATATAAATGTAAGAGGAATTCTTAGACAGATGTCGCTTCTAGAAGGTTGTTCCTCTAGAATGTTCTTAGGTGATTGGTAGCACTATATAAAGGGGTTCAAACAATGTAATGAAACACCAAGAAGTATTTTATTTTAAGTGTGTATCTCATTAGGAGGTTTCCTCCTCGAAGAGGCAAGTGAGCAGGAGAGGATCCCTTCCACAATAGAATCTACTATGTGGTGTTGTCCTACCTCAAGGGTTTCTATAATAATAAATTAGGAGGTTTTTTCTATATTTTTATCTGGATTTATTGTGGTTTTTTTGTATTCATATCTTTTGTATTTAACAATTGGTATAAGAGTTCTTTCCTCGGCCAAAGAAGGGAAAAAAATTTGGTGCATTTCTCAAATTTTGTTTAAAGGGGAAAAAGGGGGCGACACAATTCAAAATCAGTTCTAAAACTTTATTCTAATATTTTGAAAAAAAATAATTGGATATTTGAATTCCTCTGGGAAAAATACCCAATTTCATAAAAAAATCGGTCAAAACGGAGTTCATAAAGTGAAGTTATAAGCATTTTAAATTTTGCAGTTTTTTAGGGTTTTTAACTCCAGATGCAACAACTCCATATGCTACAACTCTAGACGATGCAACTCTTGATGTTGCAACTCTATTTCTTGAAAATTTGTTCAATGTTACCCTACCTTTCAATGTTACAACTATGACCTCCATGTAATACCACCCGACATCAAGACGTCTGCACCGAAAAATATGATACAAGGATATATAACAAGTCACCAATATGATAGAGGTGGGCATAATATCACACAGTACCACCTAGAAACATAACGTCATCCATAGAAAATTTGCAGAAAAATATGATACAACATGACAAGTCACCAATATGACTGAAGTGCACATGCCATGAACCTCCATCATGACAGACCCACTCATGACAAGGCTTGAACCATGTGGACTCACACACCGCACCCAAGGTAAGTACAAAAAGGTATGCACTCCTATTTTGACTTGGCATATCACTTAAGTGACATCTATGATGACATTGTCGATCTGACTGATTCACCCCCTGTAATCATTACCGCTCCATGTGATATATTTTCGGACAACACTTAATATCTATAAGAATGAACTGTCTGTCCACCAATCCAAATAAATACCGCACGATTTCTAATCGCCATTAATAAAATTTGTGTTAATAAGCATAAGTATTCCATAAACATCGCCAACTTACCGTTTTTTGTAAATATGGTGAATTCAGACTCTCAACCTGCATTATCTCTTCACAGAGTGTTGCAAGACCTCTGCTTCAATATTCTAGATATAATATAGTATGCGGAACATAAATGTTTAGCAAGAAATGACATAACAACAATGATATATCTAGAATAATATCAAAATGATACCAGAATAACACCAGAAAGAGCACCTTTATTAATGATAACAATGTTCACTTGCCTCTTTGAGGGGGGAGCCTCCAGTAGAGAAGAGCTCTATTTCAATAATCTCCAAGAGTATCCAATGCCTCCTACTCTTTTTATACTAATTCTACCTTCTAAGGAAACTTCTGGAGGAAGATCTTTCTAGAAGCGGAAGCTTCTATTAGGTCTTCTTACATTGACTTGTTCTCCTTTATTTATTAGGACTTATTAACTAATCTCATCCTTATTACATAGAAAACATGTCCTAATAACTATTGAACCATGGACAGGGGTTAGGATAGGATCCTAAAATTACCTCCCCCTTCAAAAGCATCCCTGTCCTCAAGGTTGTAGGTGTGGAAACTACTGGAGTATGGTCGTTGGTTCTCAAGTCGCATCCTCTGGTGATGTGTCCTTCCACTTGATCAACATTTCCTTGATAGTTATGCCATGCAATTAACGTTCACCGTCATTGAGGACTTCTTCTGGTTGGAACCAGAGGGAATGTTCTTCATCTAATTCTAGAAGGATGGTTTGAACCCTGCAATTATGTCCCACCACTTTCTTGAGGCAGGAAACATGAAACATCGGATGGATTTTGGAAGTAGCAGGAAGGGCCAATTTGTAGGCCATTGAACCAATACGCTTGGTGATCTAGTAGGGCCCACAAAAATTGGGTGCCAACTTGTGATGTCCCTAGGCTTTGAGAGATGTTTTCTCGTAAGGTTGGATCTAGAGAAACACCTGATCACCTTCTTGAAAAACCATTTCTGAATGATGTTGGTCCACCTGTTGCTTCATGCAATTTTGGGCCATGTGAAGGTTATCCTTAATATCTACTAGGGTGGTTGTATGACCTTCCAACATTGTATCAATAGAATGGACCTTTGATGTGCTTAGAAGATAGGTAGTTAATATAGGTGGGCGTTGGCCATACACTGATTCATATGGGGTCATTTTAGTGGCCATATGATAGGAATTGTTGTACCAACATTCTTCCAAGGGGAGCCATTGCACCCACTAGTTTTTTTTATCCAAATAAAAACATCGGAAGTAGGTTTCCAAACATTTTTTTACCACTTATGTTTTGTCATCAAACTGGGGGTGATAGGTTGTTCTCATGTTTAGTTGGGTTCCCTATAATTTAAACAACTCTTTCCAAAATGTGTTGGTAAACATTGGGTCACGATCAGATACAATAGTGGTGGGCATGCCA
Organism: Picea sitchensis; assembly: GCA_010110895.2. Taxonomy (NCBI): domain Eukaryota; kingdom Viridiplantae; phylum Streptophyta; class Pinopsida; order Pinales; family Pinaceae; genus Picea; species Picea sitchensis. The sequence goes on along the minus strand of SNQJ01S0048257.1, from coordinate 43,403 downwards.
TGTAACTTGAAAATATGATCAAGGAAAATGTGTGCTACTAGTTTCAGTGTGAAAGCGTGGGGTAATGCACAAAAATGAGCATACTTGGAGAGGCGATCAACCACCACCATGATGATGGGATTGTTCCTAGATTTAGGAAGGCCCACTATAAAATCCATGGAGATTTATGTCAACATAGAAGATGGAATTGGTAGGAGTTTTAGGGTTACTGGAGGCTTTATAGTTTCACCTTTATTATGTTGGCACACCTCACATTATGTGACAAAGTGAACGATATCCTTCTTCATTCCTGCCCAGAAAAAAGAACGATGGGCACCAGCATATGTCTTATGGAACCCTGAGTGATCTGCAATAGCTAATGAGTGCAACTCATTTAGGAGCCTCGACTTGAGTGTTGAAGAGGATGACAGAACCAAGTGATCCTTATATCTAATAATGTTGTCCTACCAAGTGTATCCGATGGGAGGATTAAGGTCCTCCTGAAGGCGTTGAATTAACTTGGAGATACTTAGGTGTGTTATCCATGCTTGGAATACTTCTTCAATCCAATCAGGGACTGGAAAGGATAAGGAAAAGAGGGAGCCATCCTCCTCATGTTGTCTTGACAATGCATCGACTACTATATTATCTTTTCCCTTTTTGTATATGATTTCATAATCATAACACAACATTTTGGTAAGCCACTTATTTTGTTCTGGGGAGGATAGTCATTGCTCCAAAAAATATTTTAGACTATGGTGATCTTTTTTTATCTGAAAATGATGTCCCGAGAGATATGGTCATCATTTGTGCACCACATGGGGAATGACCATCATTTCGTTTTTCATATATAGATATGCCTAGATTGTGGCCACTCAATGCTTGGCTAGTAAAGGACAAAGGGAAACCATTTTGTTTGATCATTTCACCTATACAAGTGCTAGAAGCATCTGATTCCACCACAAAGGGGTTTTTGAAGTCAAGGGCTCCTAGGACAAGAGTAGTGCACATGGCCCTCTTTAACTTTGTGAAGGCTTGCTCAACAACATGTGTCCAATGAAATGAATTATTCTTAAGGATTTCGGTTGATTCAGGTGGATATCAGTGGCCACCCACCTTTCAACTAGCTCAAAACAGTTTTCTGACAATGTTGGTAATTTACTATTTTTAGCAGGTTTTAACTTCCGGGGCCATTTTGAGGCCCTAAATGATGTTTTTGGGAAACCAAGTTTTAAATATGGAAGTTTCTTCCATATTGTGCCTAAAATGAATCTTCTCGATGATACCTTTCCAACGGGCTATCATACGCCTAAAACAGAGGTCGTATGCAAAAGTTACGACCCCAGGAAGTTGATGTACTAACTTACCCAAAAGGGGCCCACATGATTTTTGGCGTTTCATCTCCTAGGGTTAGGTTTTTGGATGTATAGGGTTTTTGGCATTCCTGCTTATTGTAAAAATTCCTTTAGAGGCTCATTGTAATTATCTTCTTGTGAATGAGAGTAGCCATCACATCTCTTCTCAGAGATAAGCTGCCACCATTCTAGCGAGTATTTCACTCTGTAATTTTACAGTCTCTGTACATTTATTTCATTAATAGAAATCGTGTATTATTGTATATATGTGTTTATGTTTGCATCTCTGATACATTTATGTTATATTATTGGATATTCATGATATCTCTATGCATTTCTTTATTATATCTCCGCTCTCATTTCATGTCGAAAATAATCAGGATCAGTGGTATCAGAGCAGGCTTCTCTTGATCGTTTTTTCAGTGCATGTCCCTAACGAGATCTGAGTATAGCAAGTTGGGTCTCGAGATTGTCTCTCTTGGGGACAATCACTTTCTCACACCCAAGAAACCCTCAATGGCGGAAGAAAATAAAAACGACGGAGTAGATGATCCTATCAATCTGTTGCTTGAGCAAGCTCTCACATGACAGAGGGATGAAATGATGGAATTTTTTTCCCACATCCTTCAACACCTGTCGATAGCAACAGGTGCATCTTCATCAAACAACCACTTTGGAGGAACCTCTCCTTTCAAGGTACAAGTTAATTTTTATATTCCTGTATTTGAAGGTTAGATAGATGCAGAAGCCCTAGACAAATGTTAACTCTGCTAGAAGGCTATTTCTCTCTTCACAATTTTTCTGACAGAGAAAATATCATCTTCACGCTCCTTAAGGATCTCCCCCATGTAAAACATTGGTGGGAAAATTACTGGGAACAAATTTCCACAAAGGAGTCTGGAATATATGGGGTCGAGCCCACTTGGGATTTTTTTGTGGATGCAGTAA
>SNQJ01S0048257.1:23493-36252 GCA_010110895.2 Picea sitchensis | reverse complement strand
CGTTTCTTACAACTTATATTTTGGCGCTTCATCTCCTAAGGCTAGGTTTTTGAATGTCTAGGGTTTTGGGCATTCCTACTTATTGTAAAAATGCCTTCAGAGCCTCATTGTAATGATCCTCTTGCGAATGCGAGTAGCTGTCACATCTCTTCTCAGAGATAAGCTGCCACCATTCTAGTGAGTCTTTCAATCTGTATTTTTACAGTCTTTGTACATTGATTTCATTAATAGAAATCGTGTATTATTGTATCTATGTGTTTATGGTTGCATCTCTGATACATTTATGTTATATTATTGGATATCCGCGATATCTCTGTGCATTTATTTATTATATCTCTGCTCTCATTTCATGCCAAAAATAATCGGGATCATCATTCAAGGGCTTAGAAATTTTTCCATAATGGTGGAAAAATTTCTTGTAATATCCTGTGAGACCAAGAAAACCCCTTGGGAGTTTTAAGGTCGTGGGTCACGACCACTTTTTCATAGCTTGTATATTTTTGACAACCACTTTTACCCCTTCGAGACTGACAATGTGTCCCAAATACTCCACTTCGCTGGCTCCGAATGAACATTTGATCTTTTTGAAAAACAATTAGTTTTCCTGCAGCAAGTGAAGGAATTTGTCCACATGAAGAAGGTGGCTATCTCAAGTGTGGATTTAAATGAGGATGTCATCAAAGAAAACCAAGACAAACTTCTGAAGGTAAGGTTTCAATAGTTTATTCATGAGACTTTGAAAGGTGGATTGGGCATTGCAGAGGCCAAAAGGCATGACCAAGAATTCATAATGTCTGTCATGAGTTCAAAATGTAGTCTTCGAAATATCTTACTCCTTCATTTGGATCTGGTGATAGCCGGAGCAAAGGTCTAATTTGGTGAATACACAAGCACCTTGGAGTTCATCCAAAGTATCATCAATGACAGGAATGGGAAACTTATCTTTGATGGTCAGTTTATTCAAGGCACTAAAATTAGGGCACATGCACCAAGCACATTATTTCTTTAAGAATGTCACCACTGGTGAATAATATGGGATGGTACTAGGGAGAATTACGCCCGCCTCTAGTAATTCCTGCACCATATTTTCTATTTCATTTGTTTGATAAAATGGATATCTATAGGGATGTACATTGGGGGATTGACTAGCCTGAAGGAGAGGGATGTTATGATCATGCTCACCCCTAGAAGGATGTAAGGTTGTGGGAACCTCAAATAACTTGGGGTACTTGTCCAAGATGAGTTGTAGGCTAGGAGGAACTACCTGAGAGGCATGTTCAATGACCTGGATGGAATTAAATTGAAAAATCACACCATGGTGTACTTTCTTCAACAATTTTTCCATCTTGTGAGAGATGATGATTTCAAGAGAGCCCACTTGGAGACCTCGGAGGGTGTAGGAGTGAGAAACTTGGGTGAAGCTCATATATAATTCTTGATAATCCATTGTGATTTTCCCAAGAGTGTGAAGCCATTCCACTCCTAATACAATATCACAACCACCCATGGAAATAGAGAAAATGTGGTTTTTCATATGATAATTACCCATTTGGAGTTTGGCATTCTCACAATGGCCCCCACACTTCATAGTACCACCATTAGCTATGAGGATTTGAAAATTAGAAATAGGGTAGACAAAGAAATGGAGCTCATAAACAAGCCTATGATGAATAAAATTATGGGTGCTACCATTATCAATCAATACCACCACCATCCTATGTTTAATGTAGTCCTTGATCTTCAATGTTTGTGGGGTCAAAATACCCGAGAGTGAATGAAGCGTTATGATGGGTTCCTCTGGTTCCACAAGGTTTATAATTGGAGCTTCAACCTGATCACTTGGTTGAGCCTCCTCTGGGTCAGGATCCTCATCTGATGGGATGTCTTCATAGGAGAGGAAGTGGATGCATCAATATGGAAGAACTTGTGTTCTTTACATTTTACGCCCTGGAAATACTTTTCATCGCAATAATAGAAAATTCCTTCCTTGCGATGTTCCACTATTTCTGCTGAAGATACCTTTTGGACCTTCAATGATTGTGTCGAAGCTGGGTGAACCCCTGGGCGAGGATGTTGAAAAATGGAGCCTTCATGGGTGGGACATGAAGGATGGTCTCATCTTCCATTTCTAATTGACATTCTTGCAACCAAGTAATAGGATGATGCATGTTCACATGAACCCATATGGATTCCTTTAATCCACTGATAAAGCATTCAAGGTAAAATGCATCAGATAAGCCCTTAGTCCTAATATCCAATTGTTTGAATGTTGTGATGACATCTGTGACTAATCCAATTTGGTGTAGCTTTGTGAGCCTACCCAAAAATTGTGATTCTCTATCAAAACAGGCGCAAACTTCTTTAGTGAACATGTTCCAAGTGGGTATTCCTGAATAAAATATCTTATGCCACTCCCACCACTGCCATCATTCTTGGTCTAGGTACAAAATCCCTACATGGATTTTGGTCTCATCATCCAAAATATTATGGAGGGAGAAGTATTGTTCCGTTTGAGAGACCCACCATGTTGGGTTGGACCCATCAAATTTATGTATGCATGTCAACTTTGGGCACCTTATTCCAAGAATGTGGAGAACCCCAAGGGGAGTGGGGCGAATGAGTATGATCATAATGGGAACGTTCAGGGTCCTCTGCATTGGGCTCTACCTGCTTAACTTTTGTGAATTGTTGCATGGATTCATGGCTGGCTACATGGACTTCTTCTTGGATGGACTCTTTGACTTCGGTTCGTATGGTAGTGGTGATGGATTCCATTTATGTTTCTAAGTTGGACAACCTAGTATCCCAGTCTTATTAGTTTTGAGCTCTGGTGGTTGGCATGGTAGCGACTTAAGTAGTGGATGAGGTTTCAAGATGGAAATTGGGGCCATAAAAAGTGACATGTACCAGGGTGATCAGGACCGTGGGAAAAAATAAGCGTGTCTCAAAAAGGGGTGGGACTGGGGAAAAAAAGTATTAAAAGTGAAGGGTACCACTGTGATCAGAATGAAGAGAGGAATGAAATGGGCTAGGTTACAAATAAGGGTGTCGATGGGCCCCTGAATTTTTTTTTTTTACTCCTACGGAGTTATACTCCGCCATGAATACTTCTACAATGACAAAATTCCCAAATTCTCAATAATAAAAAATGTCGACAGGGAGTGTTTCTGCAGTGAAAAATGTGATAGGGGCCAATTTTCAATGCAATAGATCAGTTTTTGTCATCCCAAGGGTTATGGTTTGCAAGGTGTCTACAGTCAAGGATTTTTCCTATGCTATAACTATCTTATATATGTTTGAGTTCCAACAGTAGTACTCATCCCAATAACTCATGGCACCAACTAAGGAGGCTATACTGTACCCTTATCCATATTACCCGACTACCCAAGTACTAGAGAGTCTCTTCCTGAGTGTTGTTCTCAAAGACACTATAGAAATCAGGCGACCGATCAATTTATCTATGGAGGGATTCAAGATGCCTAGGCTGATCCGTATACATGTGTTGTATGATGCGTTACCACTCGAAGGGGTACCAACAGGGGTTATAAGGGTGGCCAACAGATATGCACTTAAGAACCACTTGTATTTACTAGGTGTATTACTTCTCGATCACGTGTTTATGCATGTAACGACATATCTCTGTAGCTTAAAGACACCGGAATACGTCTCTACCCTAAAAAAAAATGTACCCCCAAGCCTTGCCCGTGAAAGAGCTTTGATACCACTTGCAATATTCTAGATATAATATAGTATGCATAACATAAATATTTAGCAACCAATATCAGAACAACAATGATATATCCAGAAAAATATTTGAATAATACCAGAATAACACCATAAAGAGCACCTTTATTAATGTTAGCAATGTTCACTTGCCTCTTCGAGGGGGCAACCTCCAGCAAAGAAGAGCTCTATTAAAATAATCTCTAATACAAAAATATCCAATGCATCCTTCTCTTATTTATACTAATTCTACCTTCTAAGGAAACTTCTAGAGGAAGATCTTTCTAGAAGCGGAAGATTCTATTAGGTCTTCTTACATTGACTTATTCTCCTTTATTTATTAGGCCTTATTAACTAATGTCGGCCTTTATTACATAGAAAATATATCCTACTAACTACTAACCCATGGAGAGGGGTTAGGATTGGATCCTAACATATGCAACTAAGACAGTGGAATCGACAAAGTAAGGGTAATAGCCATGGGCGCCTCAGTTATCCACCCAGAACCATACGTAGGATTGGTCAAAGAAGATGAATACGTCTAGAGGATTTTTCATATGTAGGATGGGCAAGGTATATTTAACAACTTCATGGGTATAGTGACTAAATATCCCTCGAGCTAAAAAAGAGTCTAATTGAGGAAAGAGCACAGGTTCGAGGAATCCAAATCGAGTTCAGTGAGGAAGTAATTACCATAGTGAGAGGGCTTCCATGAGAGGGGGAACAATGGTTCTCCAAGAAAAAAGTGTCTCTTACTGTAAAAGATGATTTTCTTTAGGAGGGGGAAGAGCTAACAAGGAAGGGCAGTGAATTCAATAGAAATTTGTTAAGTCCCCTTTGGGAAAGAGTATCCTATTGTGTCTAGAAGTATTTCACATGTGAAGGGTGCCACGACGTCATATTTTTGTATCACCTAAAGTCATTGCACCACCTCAAGCATCGCCATATCATGAATATGCCATTCTTTATTTGTAATTTCCTATAAAACATGGCTCATAGTGTTCAAAGAGCCCAATGACCATGGGATTTCTTGTCTCGCCATGAACTTATCAAGCTCGTGGTAATGCATGCATTTCACTAAGCCAACCATGCATGGGAAAACATTGTAGGTCCTCCACCATTGAATGCGGAAGGACAAGCATATCCAGATTCAGCAAGAGAATTGAGGACATCAAATCCCGCACAGATCCCAGAAAGGGAGATTCAATAAATACCCATTGCATAAGAAGAATTAGAAGGTGGGACACACATAAAAAGGAAGGAAAATCCTGAAGCGATAAAGGATATGCTTGTGCAGAAGAAAAGGACATAACACTCGTCCAAGATTACCACCTCTACTAAAACATAAGAACCAGCAGGGGAATTTGGAACAAAAGAGATTATGGAAGAAAGGCTTTGTGTTGAAACACAAGAACTAGCAAGGGAGCCAAAAATAGAGGAATTGGGACACCCTGCTGAAACAAAAGAACCAGCAAGGGAGTCCAGAACAGAGGAATTGGGACACCTTTCTAATACACAAGATCTAGAAGGGCCGGAGGAGGAGCTAGTTGAAGGATGGAACTCCCTAGTTGACACACAATAACCAACAAGGGAGGGCACATCTTATGAAGTAGGATAAGAGAACCCATGTGTTGTTGCAACTCGGGATCAACTCAAGGTTGATGTTGCAAAAAAAAAATAAGGAATAAGTATTTCCCCAACATCTGATAAGAACATTACTAGGTTTGCTCCAGGTAAAACCCTGAGGCTCCTATACTTTGTGCTTATGAAATAGAATTTTAAGTTATGATAAATCAACCAGAGGTTAGAAAGAAGAATAAGGAACCTGGAATTAAGGATAAAAAGGGAGCCAAAAAACCTACACTGTCTGGCACAAGTGGATGGAATCAACCAACAAATATGAAATAGATGTGAGGAAGAAATTGTCATACCAATTCCCCAAGAAGAAATAGTTAGGGTATTCATAAACAATGAAACCCAAACTGATGAAGCAAAGATGGAGGAGGAAGTGCCTCCTAAGAAATGATATGAAGAAACACAATTGGTGAACTAAATATGGAGGAGGAAGTGTTTCCTGAGAAACGAGATGAAGAAACCCAAATAGAGGAGGAAACACCTACTGAAAAAATGGATACAGAAGTTCAAACAGAGTTTCTTGCAAAGGACATTGGAGCCCATACATATATCGATAATGACTTCTAGATAGGGGCCCAACTAGCCAAATGTAAGAACATGGTCAAGGCCTATGAAAAGGGGACAGTTCCTCTAGAAGAATGTCGATGAGCTATTTATAACCTGAGGAAAAGATGGGTTGAAAATTTGGTTGCTCACCGAGAATAATGGGATAAGTGGAAAGCAGACATAAACAAGGCCTTTGAAATTCATACACAAGTAGAACTATTGAAAAAATAAAAGAGACAAATGAGTTCTCTTTTGGGGGCTATCCTCAGTTATAGATCACCTTCTCCAACCTACTCTATTTTCTTGCATGAGAGATATTTTCTATTCTAGTTCAGGTCAATTGCAACACATAAACCTATAATATTTCCTCACCAAAAAACTTCATGGGAGTCTATTACAAGATAATCAAACAAGATAGAAATTTATTGTGTGAATTTCATTAGCTCACAATATTATTATGGACTGTGATCAGGAATGGAATCCAATTCCCTTTGTAGGGATGTACAGTTCAAAGCCTTCACCTCAATCATGAAAAATCATGATCAGTGGGATAAATATTTACAGTAGCCTAGAAAAATGGCACAAGTGACCTATGGATAAGGGGAGAATTCTACAATCCCAAGATGGTCCTCATTCCACATTTTTCCAGGGAAAATTATGAAGTATATGCACCCTTCATGGCCTAGAATAGAGAACAGGCCATTGACGAATGTGCATAATGCATCAAATCCCTACTATGATATTCCCTATGAGGAAACAAGTATAGGTGGGAATAGGGCACGATAGAGATCAGAAAAAAAGAAGCATTTAACTACCACAATTTCCTACCAGTAATAAAAAGGGTAAGCATGTACATACAATGTGTAAAACATTGTGGAAATTGTTGGATTCAACTTAAGTTCCATTATCCTTTGATTTATCTCCCAACACCTGAATATCAATAAAGTTTTGAGATAAATGAAAGGGAAGAAGAATATTTTTGGAAAAATATCATAGAGCCAAATGGGGGCTACTACACATATTTTGACAAAGGGTATGACAATTACAACATCAACAACCTCCAAAATGGCACCATTCCTTCATATTCAGACTAATTAGTGGCATGAGGACATGCAACACTTTTGGTTTGGTGGATATAATGGGTGTCCAAAACACCATATTTTTCATATCCTTTATTTCTTTTCATTGCCATTCTATCACCCTTTTCACTTCTACCTTCATCATAACTACTGCATTTTTCTTCAAGTATGTCACTCTCTAATTCATGTCACTTTGCATGGTTTTTTCTAGTGTAAAAGAGTAATTATTGAAAAAATTTGTCCTTACTAATGAAATGTGGTTGTTACAGTAGAAAAGGACTTGGCATAAATACAGTCCAATTTATTGCAACACCCTTTCCAATTTGTTGCAACAGGCATGTCCGTTGTTGCAACACTTTTCCACATTGTTGCAACACACCTCTACATTGTTGCAACACCTCGTTATGATATTGAAACATGATATCCTCATTGTTGCAACTCAGGACAAGCAATGTCTCCTTCTTCATGGATGAAACATGCTACATCAGCCCCAAAACAAAGCTCCAACAAGATCTCAAGTTGCTAGCTAGGGTAATGATGACAAGGGTTGCTAGCTAGGGTAATGATGACTAGGAAACCACCATGAGTGTAGCACCCCATGATAAAAGGACAAGGAAAAAAAGAAAATTTGTTATATGAAATCGAGAACAGTGAGAGGATCATAGATCCTAATAGATTTCCTCGATATTTCCTTGCTAAAGAAAGAATGTAATGAAACTTTATAAAGGATTTACTCAATGAGAAATAAGGGGGATTGTAATTTTGAACTTTATTTGCAGTTTAATGAGAAACATAATGTTGGAGCTTCTGGTCCAAATTTTGGTGTGATGTGTATTTGATCTTAGTAATGTATCTATATTTTCATTCTCTACATTAAGTATTGTGTCTACAAGGTTCATTTAATTACTCATTCATAGATGGTAAATTATCTTATGTTGTAACAATTATTTTTCTGGTTTTGATAGTGTTCAATTCTATTTTTGATAGTGGTGTCTTGCCCCTTTTCATAGGAGAACTTTCTACCAATTTGTCTTGCCTGGGATTAGTAGGAAACACAATAAAAAGAACCATCCCTCCACATATAGGCAATCTTAGCAACCTATTTTTTTTAGATTTATCTAGTAATCTTTTAAATGGTAGTATTTCATATTTAGGAAACCTTGTAAAGTTAGAAAGATTATATTTAAGCAACAACAAATTAGAAGGAAACATACCTAATGAAATTAAACAATTACAACACCTCGATCTCTTGGATATCAGCAGAAACATCTCTCTAAAAATATTCCAAATTCCCTTTCACCCATTAAACAACTAAGATATATCCTCTTTCATCACAACCAATTATCAGGAAGCATACCTTCCAAATTAGGAGATTGTACAAGTTTGGAATTACTTGACTTGTCTCACAATAAACTCACTGGAAGCATACCACAAGAAATTGTTAAAAATTATAATCTACATTTCTATTTGAATTTTTCATTGAATTTATTAGAAGGCTCCTTACCTATGGATATTGGTAAAATTTCAATGGCTCAAGCTATATACATTTTTACCAATCACTTCGTTGGAGTCATTCCATCTACACTTGGAAGTTGTATTGAACTATTTTCGTTGAATTTATCTCAAAAATTCTTCCAAGGCTCTATTTTAGATTCACTTGAAAATTTACAAAGACTTATAAGCCTATATCTCTCTTCCAAATCCTTGTCGGGTACAATACCAACTACTCTCTTCAAGTTGAAAATGCTTTAGTATTTGAATTTTTCTTTTAACAATCTCACCGAGGAAATTCCAAAAGGAGGATTCTTTTCAAATCAATCAATTGTCATGTCCTGAAATTGAAATCCCAACCTTTTTGAAACGGAAGTATTCTAGTTATATTCATGTCCAAGTCCAAGAGGTCATCATACAATTGTGAAAAGACTACTCTTGCTACTGAGTGGAGTTACTGATTTTCTACTAAGTTGTTTTCTTTTAAGATTCCTATGAAGAGGGAATATGCATATATAAAACATTGATGTCTCAAGAGATATTTTCCAAAAGTTAGAACATCGAAGGATATCATATCAAGAGCTTCACATAGTGACAATTCGTTGAGGCTAACTTGTTGTGAACAAGTAGCTTTGGTCCAGTCTATAAAGGAATTTTGAGTGATGGCAGACTTGTTGCTGTGAAGGTTCTCTAGTTGAAAAATGACCAGGGTGAGAAGAGTTTTAAAGAATAATGAAATGTCTTGCAAAAGGTTCAACATCAAAATCTTGTGAGAATCATAACCTCATGCTCCAACCTCCATTTCAAAGGTTTAGTGTTTGAATTTATGTCTAATACAATCTTAGAGAAACATTTGTATCCTAATAGAGATAACAAAAATGGTGAGGATGTGTGTGAATTGGGATTGAAATCTCGATTAAACATTGTCATAGGTGTGGCCCATGCAATGGAGTATCTTCATCATGATTCTTTTGTGCAAAGAGTGCATTGTGATATAAAACCTAGAAATGTACGTTTGGATGGAGATATTATAGGCCATGTCACAGATTTTGTATTGCCAAATTAATTGGTGAAACATCTACTAATTCACTCACTTGAACACTTGCTTTGAAAGAAATTGTGGGATACATTGCCCCAGATATGAATTTTTAGAACAAAACTTTTAGTTGTCTTTTCTCATTCACAATATTGTATAGATTGGTTGAGTAAACTTTAATGAAGGTTTCATTTACTGCAGAGTATGGATTAGGTGGGAAATTTTCCCCCAAGGGGATGTTTATATCTATGGAACTCTTTTATTGGAAATGTTTACCAAAAAACAACCAGTTAGTGACATGTTTTTTGGAGACCTAGACTTTAACAATTGGGTGAACTTTGCAATCCAAAATAGATTGAATGAAGTAATTGACAATGTTCTTTTTAGTGATGTGTATGGAGATGAATTTTAAGAAAATAATGTATAAAAATGCCTAATTTCTTTGCTACATGTTGGTTTTCGTTGTTCAAAATATTCACTAGAAGAAAGACCGCCTTTGAGAGTTGTGGTAAGGATGTTGGAGAGTATTAGAGAGGATTTAGTGGAAAATGTAGTTGTTTCTAGGGAATTGAGACCAAGCATATCCAATTTTCTTAGAAATACCAATGCAACAAAGAATAATTCCCCTATCTTAAATGAACAAAGTTCTTCTACATTTTAGTTTGTGAAGTTAATAACAACAAAAGCTTTTGAATCTTACCAGTATTCTTACAATGACAATATTTTTGTACTTTTAGTTGTTCAAGCAAATTTTGTTTTTCTACATTATCTATCTATGATTATTGTCAATGAAAATTAGGTTTTTTGTAGCACAATATTAAATGGATTGAAAATCAACATTTGGTTTTGTAACACCCTGTTTCCCCCAATCTGTAAAAATAACTATATTGGCCAAGAACTATGGCAAACTCAAAGATGTGAATGTTTGATTTGACGGACCTTTGTATAAAAGGTCAATGAATGTAAATTATGTTATGATTATGTGTTGCATGACTGTTGGGAAGGGGGATGTGCTAAAAGAGACCATGATGGCTAATGAGAGGTGGTGGAAGGGACCTGGAATGGTTGAGTTAACTTCCATCGAACCAATATCGTACTGGTTTTTACTTGCTCAAAGACCAAAGCAACTCTCTGACCCTGGAATGAATTACCCACCAGAATGGTAGGTGGGGAGGTTCCTCAAGAATTAATGAGCGGATGGGGCCAAACCACCCATTCGTAGAAGCTCTCAGACCTGACCACGGATGGGGGGATTCACGCCACACACAATCTTGCAGAAAAAGGAAAGAAAGGAAGTGTGGGGAACAGAGGAGAGAAAACGCGCGACAGGGATCGCGGAAGAAAAACTAGAGGAACTCTAGAAATAGGGGGGAGTTCTGAACAAAGGATAAGGAGAGTAACCTTCGTCCTTGACTTCTGTCAGATGGAAGTAGGAGACTGAATCTTAAAGCATCATGGTCTAGCTCAGGGGTGGCTAGTGGTAGATATGTCTGGAGTCACTGAGCCTATGGTTGAGTGGAAACGAGCACCCCTCTCAACAGTCGCTTCACGTCTGGTGTTTTCTGATAAGTTTTATGTCTTCTATTTTGAATTGAATATCATGAACGCATGCTCATGTCTATACGCTCATAAATGGTTTATGTATAGAAGTGTTTGCCTTTTGTTTTGATTGGAAATAATGGATGCATGCTTATACTTATATGACCATAATCGGTTTATGTATAGAATGAATAAGTTCATAATACGAGTTTGTTCCCTTGAGATTTGTCCCATCTACTTGACTCACGCTATGTCCTGGTTTGATTTCCCGAAGGCACCTCCTCCCGGGAAGTTTCCTCGCATTCCAGAGCCGGAGTGAGTTCCTTGAAAAGACTATCGTTATAGTAAACCCACGAGTTTACCTTACCCCTGTCACAGAATTCATAGCTCGACGAATTAGGAAGGATTTTCAGTCAGGTCACCAAGCCTAGGGATAATTATCCAAGAACCCTCTGAAGGATCATGTGATCTGAGTCTAGAAATCTTGTACAAGTAAGAGTAGTTCTCTCAGGTTTCAAAGTCATGGGAGTTCGAAGCTCCGAGAGGTTGAATCTCGTGAGTCAAGCTCAGAAAGGACAGTGAGTCCATTTATCGAAAGAGAATACCCCATCATTTGGTAGATGAATGATCAGAATCCTTTTGGAAATACCCTAGATCGGTCAAGACTGACGGATCTAGAGGAGGAGCACAGGCATTAACACCTCGACCCCTTCAGGCTTTGCAAGTAGCGATGGGATCCAGGACCATATATCCAAGGATATGTCAGAGCTCTATTGACCATCGATATTAACCTTTGCATAGGCAGGAGAGTGGACTTGACAAACGTCCTAAAAGTCTCGAAGTATTCGAAACTGTCCATCGGCAAAAGACACGTGGCAGTTGGGTATCATTTCCCTGAGTTGAGACTTGAAGTGGTCAAAGGGTAGGACTGCACAAACTCATGATTCGTGAAATTGCGATGTGATCGTGGTCATTGATCCATGAGAGATACTGACCATCGGTTTAGCATGAATAATTTTCGGCGTTTCGGCACCCGGGAAACCAAAGGGAAAGACCCCTTGTTTTTGCCAGTCGCGAAATCTCGGTATACAACACCCTGAATTGATTTAGCGTGAATAAGTTTCGGCGTTTCTGCACCCGGGAAACCAAAGGGCAAGATCCATCATTTTTTTCAGTCACGAAATCCTGGTATATGAAACCCAAAATCGGTTTAGCATGAATAAGTTTCAGCATTTTGGCACCCGGGAAACCAAAGGGCAATACCCCTCATTTTCACAAGTCACGAAATCCTGGTACACAAAACCCCGACGCGCTTTGTGGATGAGCCTTAGGTCACAGGATAGGGTCATGTGGTAGGAAGGAGGAGTCCCGAAAGGATTTGGACCGTTCATTTGTAGAGAACGCGTGGCGAATATCTAAAGCCAGCGGGGTTCTGGACATCAGAGGAATAAGAGAGAAGACCCCGCCAGAAATCTCGAAAGGTAGAATGTTGGGATTTAATCTAGGTCGTTGATCAAGTCGACGATCTGGACCATAGATCTGGATGATACCGGGCTTTCGGGTTTCGAGGATTGAAGGAACAAGGGTTCCTTGCAACAAAAATCTAGAAAGTATGTTCACAGAGGTGGTCACATGGAGGAGGATAAGGGAAGGGATGGTTTGCGCTAGGCCCTGTAGAAATTTAGGGATTCTATCCCTTGAAGAAAAGAC
>SNQJ01S0048256.1:0-32973 GCA_010110895.2 Picea sitchensis | reverse complement strand
ATTGATGATACTATCCTCCTGATGCCACTGATGATGCAGACCTCTCTCGCCTGATGTTGTTGAAGAATACCCTTCTTGTTAAGGGGGAGTGTTGAAATAATGTAACTGCAAAGAGTATTCTTATTATTATTGATATATTATTTGTAGGATCAATCCCCATTGTGGATTGATCATGTCAGTTATTGTATTAGGACCAAATCCCCTTTTGTGGATTGGTCAACAGACAATTGTAATAGGCAGAATAAGAAGTCGGCCCCAACAATTATTATTGAGACCTAGAAATATAATAAAGGTGGGTTTACCCACCCAGAGTGAGAGGTTAGCCCTGCCAGTGAAGACCCTTCACACATGCCAGACTTGTATATAGAGAGAGGCTAGCGCCTCACTTTATCACACAACACACTTGCTCATTTCTAAGAGGCAAGCTGCAACTTACCAGCTGGAGAGAGGGAGAAGAGTGGCACATCTTTTGGAGAGGACTATCTGTATTGGTTTGAGTTATCTCTTGACATTGTTTTGGCAATTTATGATAAGGAAGTTTTTGTTGGGTTTTCTTACCCTAGAGGGTTTCCCAGGATAAATGTTGTGTCTCTTGTGAATGTGTATTTCTCAGTGATATTGTTCTTATGTTGCTCTTATCTATTGAAATGCAAAGAACTATAATAATGGCATAAAACATTAACAATTGGTACAAAAACATAGTGTCCTACCTGCTGACCTTGAAATGCCCAAGTGATTTATCCCCATCCAAAGCCAGGATGCTAAAAATGCATGCAGTCAAGTACTGTATATCCGAAGGTCAATTGTATTGGAAGGATCCACTTGGCTTCCTGTTGGCTTGTTTGGTTGAATCAGAAACAGAGAAGGTCATAAGAGAATTTCACGAAGGAGTGTGTGGGGGACATCACGCTTGGAGGGCGACACCTTATAAGATCCTAAGGGCAGGGTATTATTGGTCAAAACATTTCTCAAACGTCAATGCCAAAGTCAGAACCTGCAACCCTTGCCAATTGTTCGCAGGCAAGCATAAACTCCCAGCGCTATCGTTGGTTCCGGTCAAGACGGAACCCCTTTCCAGCAATGGGGACTAGATTTTATAGGCGAAATTAACCCTCATTCTAGCACTCAACACAAATGGATCCTGACTGCCACAGATTACTTCACTAAATGGGTGGAGGCTATTCCAACCAGAAGGGCAACAGATTCATTGGTAGTAGATTTCCTAGAAGAAAACATTTGTCTAGATTCGGGTGCCCCCGAAAGATAGTCACAAATAATGCCCAGGCTTTTAAATCTATGGCTATGATCAGTTTTTGCCAAAAATACAATATTGTTCTCGGCCATTCCACGTCATATTACCCCCAAGGAAATGGACTAGTCGAGTCTTCAAACAAGAGTCTGATCAATGTAATTAATAAAGAGTTGAACGAGAACAAAAAATCTTGGCATGTGCATTTAAAATACACTTTATGGGTGAATCGGATAGGCACAAAAAATCTATCGGCACTTCTCCTTTCCAAATGGTGTACGGGACCGACGTGGTATTACCCATAAACCTGGTGCTTCCTGCAATGAAACTATGGCAAGATGAGAAAGAAGAACCAAATCATGTCACAAGAAGGATAAATCAGTTGATTGAAGTTCAACAGCTCAGGGTCGAAGTGGACGAAAGGTTGCAGAAGCATCAAGATGACATGAAAACATTATTTGATCGTAAGGCCAAAGACAGAGAGTTTCTCCCCGACGATTTGGTTTTGAAATGGGATGCTAGGAAGAAAGACTCGGCGAAACACGGTAAATTTGATCATATCTGGTACGGACCATTCAAAGTCGCAGCTCCCGAGGGAAAAAATTCGTTTCTATTAGATAATCTGGACGGTAAAATCCTCAACGCCCCTGTCAACAGGCGTTATTTAAAACACTATATGCAATAATTGGTTCCTAAAATTTTCCATTGTATATACCAGTTTGTGTTTTCTTTCTATTTCATAATTTCTTTTGGGTAAGTTTACTTTCACCTCTAATTCATTAGGTCAGTGATTTTTGTAGAAGTAGAGATACGAAATTTTCAATACATTCAGCTCTTTTAAAAGGCACTTTTCGTGTTTACAGGATTCCGGCTTGCAGCCCAAACGAGCGAAAGGAGCAAACAGAAAGTCATATATTGGAAACTAAATTCGCCGAAAACAGGTGATAGAAAAGGTTTTCCGTTATTTTAAAATGGTAAGGCAAAGGTACGAATTCCTAAGAATTTTATTTTTTAAACGAAGGTCTCCAAAGCGCCGTAATGATCTCATAAATATAATGTTTTTGCTTGATTGGTGATTAAAAGAATGACTCCTTACTCTAGGTCCTAGGAGTTTCACCTATAGAAAGATAGAAGGTAATTAAAATAAGCAGATAGATTAAAGCGTCTCCAGAAAAGTGTCCCAAAAGTCGGTTTTAGTTTATAACCCCTGTGTTTCGAATCCCATATCTCTTTCCGTCACTTTTTTTTCTATCCGCAGATTTACCTTATTAAAATAAAAAAAAGCATCTTTCCAGGTTCCATACATAGGGAGAAAAGATTACGTTTTAGCTTTGGAAGATGTAAAGTAGATTTCAGAAAGTAAGACAGTCTTCATAACCCCTCAGTCTCTTACTAAACAAAGTTATGCGTAGGTTGATCCTGACTCTTCTAAGTTTTTTAACGGTTTTCGAAGGATTGAGGCTTGCTCGAAGGAAGGCCCCTGGAAGTAATCTTTCCCTTTTCCCCTATGGGCTAAGGTGCTTTGAAAGTTAAGGGAAGGTTGGTACCGAGTAATCAAAGCAAGTTGACAGACCTCCACTGCAAATATTACACAGATATCATCCCTCATACAAACTGATTGCCCCCACTTCATGTTCTAAAAAGTAAATTATAAGACAGATGATGAAAGGAAATTCATATTTGATTGCCCCCATCTAGTCCAAATAGACGATGAAAGGAAATTCATAAATGATTGCCCTCGTCTCAACATTTAAATGCATAAATATATTTCGAAGTGGTGAAAGGAAATTTAGTAAAAAGGGCCAGATAACTTCACCGGGGTACTGAACAGGCTTACTAGCAGTGACGAAATATCTGAGATATCTATAAGGCCATCATACGTGAATCTCACTCTACTCTGGTAATCAACTCTCTCGAAACCTGATCTACACCCCAAGTTTGGACAAGGCTCCCCGATTAAAAAACATGTAATTTACCTTGTTTGTTGCAAGCCGAAAGCCACAAGATCTGTTAGATTTACTAGGACTATTTTGATTGTCTTAAGGCAGACCTGAATTCAATAACGAGAAAGAGAAAGTCATGAAAGGGGCTGTAGCTGAATTTGAAACGCATTTGAGTGTTGAAAAGATTTTCAGAAATAAAAGATGAAATATCTTCTTCCCTTTGTATCCCCTTTCCTTAAGCAAGTTTTGCAGAAGTAAAACCAATGACTCCATTTACCCAATACAGGCACGTGGTCTACTGTTCTTCCCGTCTCGCAGGAAGACGGGATCCCTAGTTGGAGCCTATGTTGGAGCCGCCTTTCTCAACTGGTTTAAATGTAATTCTTAAAATCAAAGGTTGGCCTTTAAGTTGTCTTTTACTTCGTGACTTTTACCCACTGAGAGTCTCAGTAGTCCTGATATGTGAAGTGGCGATGGTCGTTGTACTCCTAAGCCATTTCCATTTAACCGTTAAACAAGATTTTTCACTTTCGTATAACCTCGGGATATCACGTTTCAGAAGTTACAAATCACACAGTTTCCAAGCTCTGATGCGCGAAGTCGCGAAACAACCTTGAAAACTTACCCAGGTTAGCTCCGAGAGTAAAATTCTTTAAACCTTAGTTAAGTGTTGTCGGGATTTCGCGTCTCGGCGATTGCTCTCTCCAAAAATCTTACCGTCATAACCCCGATAGGCGAAGTTGCGAGATAGTTTCAAAAGTTACCCAGGTTAATGTCAGGGGTAAGTCGTTTTAAACCGTAGTTAGACAATGTCGGGGTTTCGCGACTCGGCATTCACTCTTTCAAGAAACTATACCCTCGTAGACCCGAGTCGTGAAATCACGATATTAACTAAACACAGATTAATTAAACACTTAATCTGGATCACGTTTTTTCTTAACTAGATCGCGTCATCACGATCTCGGGTTTTAGGGGCTCGAAGGATAGGAGTGAAATCTCTCGATACGGTGAATGCCGAAAAGGGTGATTAAAGTTTAAAGAAAACCTAATTAAAGAAGCTAAGCTAGATTAATCAGTGCATTAATACAAATATTAACACACACCGTCTACGGGTTAAATTTAAATGATTTTTGCGCCAACTTATGTCACAACCCGTCAAAATTTATGGCATTTATTTGAAGTGATAGGTAAATGTATTGTTTTTATTGCTAAATCTTTCTCAAAAAACGATTTGACCGTTCTGTTCATAAGGACGTCGGGGTTTTAAATGGTCGGGATATAGAGTTCTTTCTCTCATTGTTTCAAATTTCATTTCTATCTTGCGCAAATGAGTTTTTTCTCACCATGCTAATTTCTGTATGTATACACATTTTTACTACAGGAGAGCTAAGTCAGAGTCCTCTATCATGGCCCCACAGAAAGCGTCCAAGGCGATTGCTGAGAGTTCAGGGAAAGGCTCAGATACTGTTTCTGATACTTCACCCCGAAGTATTGATTCTATCAAAACCTGGTCATACATCTTCGAGGTTCTTCAGTCCAAATTGGTGAACTGTTCAGATGATTGTAGTGATAATGAGAAGGATGATTTGTCCACCAAATAAAAAATCGTTGTTCAAGCAGAGATGCATAAGATAATGACCAAGCCACGACTCCTTCCCTATTATGATATGATCTGATGGGCATTGGATCATGTGGATATCCTGACCAGAACTATTATCAGCGAACAGAAGGTGACCATTGGGACCTTCAGACCGGAACATTTGCAGGTGATGTACCAATTGTCACCCACACTGAACTTCTCACACAATGCCAGGTTTCTGGAAGGTTTTAAGCAAAAAGAATGTGAGCAATACAGAAGAAACTTGTCTGACCTGATCAAGGATTGGGTCTCGCACCCCGCAAAGTTTAGGGCAGACGGTAATAGAGTTTATTCAATCTCTTCCTTGGAACCGCAATTCAAATATATAGCCATGATGACTTGTAGGTTGTATGGGAAGGAGGACACCACACATTTTTTCCTCTCGTGGGTGCCTCTCATTCATACAGTCGTTGAAGGCTTTTCCTTCGACTGGGCCAAATTGTTGTCAGGCAATTTAACCAGCCGGATTACCGAATATCGGATGCAGAAGGTGAATGGGAAGGCCACTTTATTTTTTATGTCCGCCTACATCATGGATGTTGTTTGTTTCATGACGCCTTTCCCTCTAATGAGCTGGAGCTGGACTCCATCTGAGGTTGAGCCTATCCATGTCTACCACTCAAAAATTTGGGAAGATAAGGCCTTAGAATTCATATACAAAATTTTCAATTGGGTAATGGTATCAATGCATGTCGCCATATTTGGCAACCCACCACTCAGGATTTCAGATAGCATCGCCACCAACTTGAGCAATGTGGTCGACCAGTACATAGAGTAGGAATTTTCATACATCAGGGTTTTCGACACCTCTGTTCCTCCCTATGCTGTACAATTATTCATACCGAATAGTCTGTTTTGTCACAAAATCGCTAGGCAAACTGTGATTGGTGGCATAAGCAAAGAGCTGAAAGGATTTTTGAAGAAGGTATGGCCACCCTTCCCCATTCATTTGAATACATATTCTTTATTAGATTTTGGACACGCAAAGGCCGAGGCAGCGACTTTGGAGGATATTAAATTGGTCCACATTGAGTTCAAGAAGCACGACCCACACAGGATCGTGGGTAATCACATGGCAAGTTGTGGCCTTAAAAGGTATGAACATGAGCATTCACCTCATGATGACATCTTTCGAGGGACGAGATCCTATGCCGAGGTCCTAGATCAGATTCAAACCCTGTCGCCCGAGGAGAGGGTTGATTTCTTCAAATTTCAGGAACACCGACGGAGCAGAGAGCGAGCTAAAGAGGTAAGAAAGATTTGTGAAGAAACTCTCGGGGTGATAGATGTAAGTTTGTTGGGTCTTGATAGTGAAAGCAGCACTGGGACACTGGGCCATGTGGATATAGCCAAGCACCTGCTCAACATCAAGGAGAATGAGGAAAGAGAGCAGGCTGAAATAACACAGGTAACCCAGACAGATATAGTCCAAGTGGATAAGTGGGTAATAAAGCCAAGTGTACTGTTATGTTCTATCACCACTAAAGACCGACAAGTAGGAGGAAGGTTGCCACAGTTAGTGAAGGATTGTTACACCTTCGAGGCAAACAACCAAGCGAAACCTTCCAGGTTGATAACCCAGCTGGTGGAGAGGTGCATCACTTGCACACAGAAGGCGAAGGGACAATGTTCGGGTACCAAATAATGACATGTGTCTGCCTGTTCTAATTTTAGAACCCGAAGTTTAAAGAAAGGAAGGAGCTCCATCCGCCCGAAAGAGGACAAAGACAAAGAATTGAAATGCATAAATCTCCTTTTTGTAACCAAAAAAACTCCTAGAAAGATTGAGATTCTAGCATGTAGAAGTTTGTATAAATATGAAGTTAGAAGAAATAAAAAAGGGCTGGACCTTTTTGGTTGATTGTAATAGAGACTCTCTCCTTTTGAGAATTAATACAAAGCAATCTGAAGACTCCTGATTCCGTCAAGACTGTGTTATGAGTTTGTTTCCTCTTTGATTTCATATTCAATTTCATTTCGCATATATATGTCTGATGAATGTTTCATTGCAATTTAGTAAAACCTCTACTGTGGTGATCAATTTTTAGTCGTTTATATCGTTTACAGCTTTTCCTCTGTATCGACTATTAGCAGGTACAAGACCTGTGAACCCTTTAGATTGTCATATTTTATGCTTCGTCAGATTTCTTCTTATCTTTTTCTTCTTCTGTTTACAGGGTGAGATTCTCCCTTGATAGGAGCCTCGCATTATAGACAACTTAATGTTTTTCTCATATTTCACACACCATTTATTTAAAAGATAACTCAGTTACGGGAAAATGCCTTTGGTTTTCATTTTATCTTCAATATCAGATTCAAAATGTTCTCTTTTGTACGATCAAATTGATATAGCATCAAAAACCTTGAACTCTCCTTTAATTTTCCTTTCCTCCATGATTGTCCCCATTGCAAGACAGCCTAATATTGAACCCGGCTTGTTAGACCAAACACATATCGCTTTGAACCTCTTTGATATCATACTAAAAACAACCACCACTCAGGTATAACTTGAACGTTCATGGGCCGCGATTGAACGGGATATAAACATCCAGGAACAGTTGGAAGCAAGATAGCAACAACCTGGAAATCAGCCTTAGCTTACTTTCCCAAAGGTTGACTCTTCACCCTTTTTATCCTTTACTCACTTTCGGATGCCTAGACACTATACTTTCTAAGCCTTAAGTATAGACTCTGGAACAACACTCTCGACGCTAACCTGGGTAAGATTTCAAGGTTGTTTCGCGACTTCGCGCATCAGGGCTTGGAAACCGTGTGATTTGTAACTCCCGAAACGCAATATCCTGAGGTATACAAAAGTGAAAAATCTCATTTAATGGTTAAATGGCCATGGCTTAGGAGTACAACGGCCATCGCCACTTCGCATATCAGGACTACTGGGGTTTTCAGTGGGTAAAGGTGACGAAGTAAAAGACAACTTAAAGGCCAACCTTTGATTTTAAGAATTACATTTAAACCAGTTGAGAAAGGCGGCTCCAACATAAACCACTGGTTTTTCATAATCTTGGTCATCGCATTGAAGGAGGATGGCAGAAATTGATTCCTCTATGGCATTAGTATATATCATAAATTCTTTCTCAAAATTTGGCTTCACCAAATCCAGTGTGGAACTGATTGCTTTCTTGATACCTACAAAAGCATTTTCGACATCAAATGTCCAAGAAAAAGAACGATCTTACTTAAGGATATTGTGAATTGGCTTGACCTCACAGCAAAATCAGGAACAAACCTACAGATGAATTTAATAACACCCATGAAAGCTTGAACTTCCTTCTTGGAAGTAGGAGCGGGAAGATTTAGGATAACAATAATCCTTTCAGGATCAATGCTTATTCTTGAATCCAAGTCAATGTGTCCAAGGAGCTTTCCCTTGGTAATGTCGAAAATAAACTTAGAAGGATTTAGAGAAATGCGAAATTTCCTGCATCGCATGAGAATATTTCTAAGATGACCAAAATGATCTGATCGGTTTTTAGAATACATAGTTAAGTCATCAAGATAAATCTGAATAATTTTACCGATCAAATTGTCAAAATCTATTTGCATAGCTCTTTGAAAAGTAGCACCTACATTAGATAAGACAAAAGGCATGTGTTCATAAGCAAAAGTGCCCCAATGAGTAATAAAAGTGGTTTTAAATCTATATTCCCTTTTTACCTTGATTTGATTATAACTAGAAAAATCGTCAAGTAAGGACATCATCTGTGACCCTGCAACTTGCTGCAAAATCATTTCCATATTAGGGAGGGGAAAATGATCTTTAACACTGGCCCTATTTAATGCGCGAAAATCAACGCATAATTTGTTCTGACCTGTTGACTTCTGAACGAGAACCAAATTAGAAACCCACTCAGAATACTTAATGGGGAAAATTATGCCAGCGTTCAAGAGTTTTTCCAACTCTTTCCGAATAGTTTCTTCTAGTGAAGGGTTAATTGGTCTCTGTTTTTACCTAACTGGGTTTATGCCTTCCTTGATAGGGATGGCATGTTGTATAATAGTAGGATCAAAACCATGAAGATTCTCATAATACCAAACAAAAACAACTTGAAATTCACCGAGCATCTTAGTGAACTTCAATTTTTCTTCTTCAGAACATTGGGCACCTATTTTAACATTCTTTGGAGACTCGGGTGTTCCAATTTTCAAGGAAATTGTTTCACCCACTTTCCTTTTTGACTCCTCTTCTTCATGTTTTTTTTTTTCCTACATCACTTGATGAAAATGAACTTTCTAGAGGGGTCAAGCCTTTAGGAATTTTGTTATCTTCTATTGATATAATTTCCTTAGTCTTATAAGGTTCATTTTGGATAAAAGCACATATGCTTTCATCACTAGGGTAGACCTACCATGACTCTATATTATCAAGGATGTGCGGATGATACAGAGTTTGAAAAGTACAATCAGGTCTTTGTGGCAGAAGTTGCCGAGTAGGAGAGGCTGCAAAAACAGCTAACCTGTCAACCATTGAGTTCAATTCCCTTTTAACACGAGTGATGTTGAAAGATAGTAAATTTGAGATAAGTGCCCAAACAATTTGGGTATAACTTTTCATTAACTTGTTTCTAGGAGGTATATCACCTACGATTCAAGGTTTACAACAAGTTCGGAATCCCAAAATCTGTGGGGTGGCCACAACCCTTATTATAGGCATTTTCAATGCTTAGTAGTAATGTTTCAAATTTGGTGACGTTGTTTGTTCAAGGAAACTCTAACCTATAGGAAAAGTTATGAATTTTACCAACAAGAGAGTACAAGATAATACGACTCTATTTCCTTCATTGGGCATGAACCATCAAGGTGCATATGCCACATCCCATCCTCTATGTCAATTTTTTCCAAGGAAGTGTTGTCCTCATGCGAGAAGATGGAATACACTCATAGGTCCTCCTCAATATAATTCACATTAGGTTGTGGGGCGCTTTTCTATGTAAGGTGAAATTATCCCCTCCCATAGGAATATGATGTTTTACCATTCCGATGAATGGATAGGGTGTGTGTCCCATCAAGTGAGAGGTATCCACTTGTCAAATATTTCCAATCTCTTCTTAATATGATCGAATAGTACTTGCAGCATATCAATTACTTGAATATTAGGGTTGTCCTTATTCCCTGGGATCGCTTTTACAAAATCAAGGTCACGTCCTTGATTTCATCTATGGTCATTTTTTGTAAACTATTATAAGAATGCTTCTAAGCGTTTTAATTTGGCCTGAAAGAGCCACAAGCTCTTTTGCGTAATTCGACATTACACTTGGGCCCGAACCATCATCAATGAGAAAACAATGAGAAATCTTGTCCATAATCTTCTGAGAGAAATATAAAATGGAGGTTTTCTGATTCCCTAAAGTTATGTACACCTACTTTTCTTACGACAAATCCCTCTTCATTTTACCTCTTTAGAAATATTGTCTACAATGGAAGACTTTCCTTCCATGAAATTTTTTTTTTTTTTAGATTATACATTTGTTGCTTTCGAGGGGGCCCGAAAACCATGTCTGGAGGGTAGATGTGTTAATGCACATGCCATTATTATAGTTCTTTTATTTCAATAGATGAGAGAAACATAGGAACAAGATCAGCGAGAAATACACACATTCACAAGAGACACAGCATTTATCTGGGGAAACCCTCTGGGAAGAAAACAGCAAAACTTCCTTATCATAGAGTGCCAATACAATGTTCATGAGATAACTCAAACCGATACAGAGAGTCCTCTCCAAAAGATGTACCACTCTTCTCCCTCTCTCTCAAGCTGGTGAAGTCCTTTGACTTACCTCTTAGAAATGGTAAGTGTGTTGTGTAATAAAAGAATTGGTGAATCTCTTTATTTATACAAGTTTGGAACGTGTGAAGTGTCTTCACTAGCGGGGCCGACTTCTCACTCAAGATTGGGTAAACCCACCTTTATTATATTCACAGGGTCTCAATAATAGCTGTTGGGGCCGACTGCTTATTACGCCTATTACAGTGTGCGGTGACCAATGCCATAGGGATTTGGTCAATTACAATTACCAACATGATCAATCCACAATGGGGATTGGTCCACTATAAATAATATATATCAATAATATTAAGAATTACTCTTTGCAGTTGCATTATTTCAACACTCCCCTAACAAGAGGGTATTCTTCAACAACATCAAACAAAAGAGAGGCCTTTATCATCAACAAAATCAAGTGGGAGGATAGAATCATCAATATCATCTTGGAACACTGACTGTAATATCTATAAGTCATCGGAAGTTTTTCTTCATGTGACATCATCATTCTCGAAGGAATGCCATCATCATCCGCATCAAGTATGTATCGGTAAAAATGATACCTCATCCGCAGTACTACTGCTTGTCAATGTCCACGGTTGTTAAGATTGGTAGCTTAATTAATCAGTCCACATCTTGCTACGTCCTAACAGTAACTAGGAATGTGAAGCAAGGTATACATCATCTTAGCACATCTAACAACTAGGTCGAAGCAAGGTATACATCATCTTTCTTTTCATATAACAACTAGGTCAGAAACAGGAATCCTCTTGCTGCGATCTAACAACTAGGTCAGAAGCAAGAACCACATCATCATCTTGCTTTCGTCTAACAACAAGGTCAGAAGAATCATCTTGTTTTACGTCTGACAACTGGGTTAGAAACAAGGAACACATCATCATCTTGCTTTATGTCCCACAACAGCGAGGTCGGAAGCAAGGGAATCATCTTACTTCACGTCTAACAACTAGGTCAGGAAACGGAACACATCATCATCTTGATTTCGTCTAACAACTGAAGTCGGAAACGAATCATCTTTCTTTACATCTAACAACTAGGTCAGAGCAAGGAACAAATCATCTTGCTTTATGCCTATGACAAGATCGGAAACGAAATCGTACATCATCTTGCTTTATGTCTAATAAGCGAGGTCGGAAGCAAAGGGAACCATCTTGCTTCACGTCCTATGATGAGGTCAGAAGCAAGGAATCCGCACATCATCTTGCTTTATGTCTAATGGCGAGGTCAGAAGCAAGAGGAAATCACACATCATCTTGCTTCGTCTAGCAGTGAGGTCGGAAGCAAGGAATCATCTTGATTCACGTCTAATGGCGAGGTCGAGCAGGGAATCCGCACACTCCAGAATCGCTGGGACTATACCAAATACCTATCTACGAAAGTGTTCAAACTTTACGAGATAGAGTCTTGATCAACACATCAACAACTGCATCCGTGGAAGCATACTGGGGTTTCAAGGCTCCTCTCTGTACAATTTCGCGGATGTAATGATAGCGAATCTCATTTGTGACGCAATCATGGAATACAGTTCTCTGTCATTTTTATGCAGCTCTGGTTTTCACATATGATCGTGTTTGCTTCCATTTCTAGGTCAAATGGAAGCGAGGTCC
Source organism: Picea sitchensis (assembly GCA_010110895.2). Taxonomy (NCBI): domain Eukaryota; kingdom Viridiplantae; phylum Streptophyta; class Pinopsida; order Pinales; family Pinaceae; genus Picea; species Picea sitchensis. The sequence goes on along the minus strand of SNQJ01S0048256.1, from coordinate 20,735 downwards.
AACAACTTACAAAGATTATATAGCTTAGTAGCTAGCGAGAACATCGGCAATGTGGCTCTTCTTCCACTATCTTTGAGCAATAATGGATTTACTTCCTACTCCTGCGGATCATGGCTAATCAATGAAACAACATCCGGTACTTTTCTATCAGCAACTTAGCGTTTCCCTTGCTTTAATTTCCATCAGGTGTATCCACTTTCGATGGCAGATTTATGATGCTCATCATGGGGATAACAATCTATTTGTACCTTTAAGGTACCTCATCCCGCATTCTTTTCATCCATAGATGAACCGTCTAAGGTCCTGCAGGCCCGACTCAAGGTGTTCACTTTCTAAGGCAAATGTCTGAATTAAATTGTTCGTCGAGGGTGACTGATGAAGTGTCGACTAGCAACTTCAACCTTCGTTTCCATGGGTGTATTCATGGACTTATACTCTAACATGTCGAATCTCTTAAGATTTGATCGTGTACTCCTTGAAGTTGAAGATTCTTTTTGGACTCCGCCATACCTCAAGAACTAAGAAGTAATTACATTAGGCGAGGGTCTTTCATCTCAAATTAGGCGAGTCTCTTCTTACATTCGGTGATAGAGATTTTTCTTCTATCGGTTAAGAATAAGTCATCTACATACAACTTACTGATTATTCGCGGCTGGTTCATTATCCTTGATTTTGAAGTAGAGATTTGAAACTGCTTTACTCTTGAAAAGGTAGAAGCCCTGGCTAAATCAAAGAAACTATCTATCACGACCATGGCCACCAAGCTCTAGGGCTTTACTTCAATCGTATAAAGGCTTTCTTCCAATCTGCGGAGACGGAACTTCACGTAATCTTCAACCTCAAATCCTTAGGGTTTCTCTATATACACTTCTTCCTCTTCCAATGACATCTCGTTTGGGAAAGTTGTCTTCACATCCATGCATTCGCGATCCACTTCGTCTTAGCTACAAAGAGCTATGATGATTCACGATCGAAGTGTATGCAGCCATAGGAGCAGAATGTCTCTTCATAGTCAATGCCTCTATACAGGAAGAAACCGGCGACAAATCTTACTTTTATATTTTCCAATACTTCCCATTAAAGCGGTATTTTTGAGGGCCATTTTGATGATACCACATCCTTACTTTGGTCAGGTCTTCCCATACTGCGTTCTTTATTATGGATTGGTATTCTCATCCTTAGCATCTGCCATTCCTTGGTGAATGAAGCGCTGCTTCATGGTGGAAACTCCTCATCAGGAGATCACATGAAACCATGTGGCGGATAATGGCTTTGGTATTCCACCTATCTTGAGGTTCCTTCTAGAGCATATGCTTCTCTCCATATTGAATAAGAGCTCTTGCCCAAGCGGGGTTTTCTTTTATGGGAGAGGTCATTTGAGGAGGTTCTTGAACTTCCTCAAATCATGAGGTCTTTAGGAGTCACCACTCCTTGAGGGGATTCTTGTTAATGTTTGCATTATTATAGTTCTTTAGAACTGCATGAATGGAGCATAATGAAAGAAAGATCTTTGAGAAATACACATCACAATAGACACAACATTTATCTAGAGAGCCCTCTTGGGGGAGAAAACCCAATGAAAACTTCCTTATCATAAAATAGCTTATCAAAGGTTCAAGGGATAACTCAACCAATACAGTCCTCCTCCAGGAGATGCTTACCTTCTTTTCCTCTCTCCAACTTGAAATTGCGGCTTGCCTCATAAGAGAATGAGCAAGTGGGGTGTCAATAATTGTTAGAAGTGGTACTTCTCTGTTATATTAATCAGCGTGTGAAGAGTCACCATCTGGCCGAGGGGCCATTACTCTCACTCCGGGTGGGTAATCCACCTTTAATTAAATATGACCCTTTCAATGTAAAGCATTTGGGGCGACTTCTTATTCTGCGCTTTGTAGTTGTCCGATGACCAATCCATAAAGGGGATTTGGTCCTTATACAATTACCAACTTGAATAATCCTCAATGGGGATTAATCCTAATAATAAAATAATAATAATGACATGATTCAATCCACAATGGGGGATTTAATCCAGCTAACAAAATAATAATAAGATGCTCTTAGCGATTTACATTATTTCAACACTCCCCTTATGAGAATTATTCTTCATTAGTCTTCATCAGCATCCGGTGAGAGAGGTTTGCATCATCGGTGGCATCCCGAGGAACTGATGCTCGTCAATATCATCTTGAACAATTGTCCCTAGCATTTACGGATCCTTCGAAGTTTTCTTCATCGGACATCATCATTTCTCAAGGTCTATCATCATCTGCATCAAAACGTATCATTACAAAATGATACCTCATCGCAACACTAGGTTGTCACATCATGGTACTACACTACCTTAACATCCATTTCGATTAATGGAGTCCGCATCTTACTTTACATCCAACAATAGGTGGAAGCAGAAATTGTATAATCATCTAAAACTTCGTCCAACAACTGAGTCGAGGGAATCCTGGCGTCGTAGCACTGCGATCTAACAACTAGATTGAGCATGACTCGTCTTCCTTTCGCGATCTAGTAGAGATTGAGCAGGGAACATCCAACATCTCCTTTACATCTAACAGCGGGTCAGAGGGAATCACATCGATGTTATGATTTACGTCTAACAACTAGATTAGGAGCATAACTCATCATCTTGCTTTTACGTCTAACAGCGAGGTCGGAAACAAAGAACACCTGGCGATCATGCTTTACATCTAACAGCGGTGGGAAGCGACTCATCTTGCTTCGATCTGAAAACTAGGTTGAAACAAAGGAACCGACGTTATGCTTTTTTCACGATCTAACAACTAAGATTCAAACGCTCATCTTGCTGCGATCTAACAACAAGGTCGAACCAAAGGATCACCGGGCGTCATGCTTCGTCCTAACGATGAGGGTTAGAAACTGTGACTCATCTTCTTCGATCTAACGGTGGGGTCAAATTAGGAATACATCTATACTCCCCCACTTCGGAAGGTCCTTTGGATATTTTCAAACTTATCTGGAACGACTTTACACGAGATAGAGGCTTGAATCATCACGTAAATTAACGCCATCCGTTGCCCATTATTAACGGGGCTTCCGGCCTGTGGCGGATGAAATGATAGCGGATCTCTCTATGATAACCCGACCCTGTCGTGGAACCACCGGAGTTCTCTTGTCGATTTTAATGCAGTTTGATTATCACGAATTCAGCCGGTTTGCTAATCTCCGTCAAAATGGGCGCATGGAAAGGCAACTTTTCAGTATATGGCCAGCGTTGTCGAACAATGCGATGATGTACTATGCTTCCAGCGGTAGCAAGAGCAATCTTGGATTGATTCCTGCGGATCATATCTGATCCCTGGCCCGAAGCGACATCCGGAGTTAACGTCGACGCTACGCTAATTTACATCGTTATATCGATGGTGAAGCCTAGTCATGATCTCCATCATAGCGAGACCATAATCCATTGTACCCTTAAGGGTACCTCATCACATGTTTTGCAGCCACTAAATGAACGTCACGGGCTCCGCCCCAGAAACTAACTCAAGGTGTTCAGCGCAAAGCCAGGAGATGTCTGATGCAATTGTTTGTCCGGGTACATGTTGATCAATGTCACATGCGTATAGAATTGGCATCCTATCAAAATCGGCCGAAATTATCGATAGCGAACCCGACTTTGCTTTACATGGAGTTATTATTCATGGACATCAGAGACGGAAATCTCTTCCGAGTTTTGACAAGAGTGGCCACTTCCCCACGGTTGAAGATTCTTTCGGACTCGCCAGCACCTCAAGACCTAAGAGTAATGCATTGGGCCAAGGTCTTTCATTTTACCGAATTAATTTGGCCGTCTGTTTATTCGGTATTGAGCTTTCTTCTCCATTTGGAACGAATTCATCCACATGCCAATATTATTACTGGACTGCCATTATCCGCGATCTTGAAGTAGAGATTTGAATCGCTTTACTCTTGGTAAAGTCCAATTCGTCAAAGCATCCTCTGAAATACATACCAATGCAAAGATTGCTGAAATCGATATAGACTTTCTTCGATGGAACATGAGATCTCCACAGTATTCAACCTCAAATCAGGTTGCTCATATACAGCTACTCTTCAATGACGCCATTGAGGAAAAGAGTTATGCATCCATCACGGTGCGACTTCCATTTCATCATGGCGGCAGGCTATAATGGTTCTAGTAGAGTGTATCACGGACCGCGAAGGGTACGAATGTCTCTTCATAGTGATTCCTTCCCTTACAGGAAAAACTGAGTGACAAATCTTGCTTTATATTTCTTAAACCTTTAATGAGACTGACATGTTTAGCGAATAAGCCATTTTGATACCAGTCATACTTTTTGGTCTGGGAACAATTTTCCCATACATCATTCTTTATTATGGTTAATTGACTACTGCATCGTGGCATCTACCCATTCCTTCTTGGATGTCCTCTTCAAAACATGTAGGTTCTTCATCAAGAAGATTGCACCGCCAGAGCGTTATGGCGGAGGTGGCTTTGGTTTGCTCACCAATCATAGAGTGGTTCCTTGGAACACCATACTTCTCTCCATCTTGAGTAAGCTCTCTTGCCTAAGCAGGCTTTTTTTTATGGGAGTAGGTCATTTGATGAGGTTCTTGTACTTCTACTATTTCATGTTCTTCTAGAAGTTCCTTATCAGTGGAAGTTATGACTTCCTTTACAGGTTCTGCAATTCTAGGAGTTTCTCTCACGGATTCTGTCATCCTAGGGTTTATTGGTTCCTCTTCACATACCTCTTCAAAGTGGCATCTTCTCGATTTCTTAAGTGCGACTTCTTCATAAAAGGTCACATCCATACTGATCTCAATATGGCCAATTAGGGTATAGTAGATTATGAAATTTGTGGATACCTTACGGTATCCCACAAATATTCCCTTCTTTAGGAGGACTCAATTTGTTCCTTTTCTCTTTTTTTGGTTATGAAGACAAACCTTGGGCCGATGGAAATATTTTGAGATGAAACACCTCTAGCTTCTTTCGGTGAACATTTCTTACAGGGTCTTGAACCCAAGTTCACCATGGGATAATCTGTTCTACCGCGGCTCGCCATAGCTGCTTACTTATAAAGCACATGGGAAGATCTTGATGCATTGAATCATGGTCTTCGACATTCCTGTCGTTATGTTCTTCCTTTTGACTACCACTTTAGTTTTGTTGGGGATTATAGGGGTAGTTAGTTCCCTCTTAATCAGAGATCTCTGACTACGAACTCCTTGAGGGGTATATTCTCCTCCATTATCGACTGAGTATCTTGATCTTTCTTCGGAAGATTCTCTATCAGGCTTTGAATTCCTTGAATTTCTTGAAATCTAAAGATGAACACTTCATCTTTAGATTTCAAAATATATCCAGGTCTTGTGAGGTGAAATTAATCCCAGTAAGATGATACCTTAATTATACATACCGCTAATGGAGGGATGTTGGCATTGGGCCACACATGTTTGAATGGATGAGTTCCAATGCTCATTATGTTTTGTTGTCCCTCTTTGGAAAGAGGGTTCTTGATGTTTAACCCTTGCGCGCATCCATTACATATGCCTTCACGGTCACCAGGTTACGGTAGGCACATGACGACTTTGCATATGTATGAGTGGTGCCTTAGTTGATGTGAGCCAATCTCTTTCTATGCTTGCTCAAAGAGTTCGCCCAGGTTTGATGGCATGGGTCATAGCGGTTTAAGAACGACCCTTCAGCTTGTATAAACCATTTTCTTCACTTCGATGACGATTGCTTCATTAATGGTTTCTCCACCCAGCCACACATAAGAACTTATCCATCTATAGAGAACCCAACTCGTAGCCTGCTTGTCTAAAGCTGATGTGGAGAGTGAGTTCTTCTTTAGACCCGGTACATAGAATACGTCCAACTGTTGTTATTATTGAGTTTTCTGAATCAATCTTTTAGTTTGATTCTCCTATTCCCACCCGATGGGATATTGATGAGTCATCTCCAAAGGTTACTTTAAAGAAACTTCTTTTACGATACAAGAAGGAGGTATTCTTCTTACCCGTCCTTATGCTTTGATGCACGCTATCAATGAACCGTAATGTCTTCTCGGTGTCTGAGATCCGGAAATTTGAGATCAAGAGACATGTCCCTTAATCATCTTCATAGGTGGTTCTTCATCTTGACGAAATATGAGCATGTTGTCTTTTTGTGCTTCCTCTTGTACTCTTCTTTAAATGCGGACAATTGTTAGCCCTTTGTGTCCCATCTTATCACAATGATAGCATTGTATAGATTAAGGAGATCGTCCCCTTAACGTTGTCCTTTCTTAAAATTTCTTGAATGAAATTCTTGGTTGAATTTGTTTGATGGTTGTGTCTCTATGAGATTCCCTTTGAAATGGGGTTTCTTCCTTCCTCCCTTAGGTCCCTTATAGTGGGTGTTAAGCTTCACGGTTGGCTACCCTTGTCTTTTCTTGGGTACATTCTTCCCATGGGCTTTCAAACTATAGTTTCTCGCTACGCCACATCATTTGGTGAAGGCATCCCAAGGTCTTGAGACCATTGTTAGGTACATCATTACAAATTACGTCTTCGTCGATAGTGTCTCAATCACTTTCAAAAGTTGTTCTTTTATTTAGATTAGGAATACTCTTGAATCATTTTTCTCCTTTTACGCATCTTGAAAGGGTATTCTTCAATGAGTTAAAGGATTCATCTCTTTCGATTGATGTTCTTTCCTTCCTTCATGGTTTGCTTGAGCATCAAACATCTCGCCGGGGTCTTCTTTGTGATACATGCGGGATCGAGGGTGGTCCTTGATTGAATCCATAATGATTCTACGAATGATTGAGTCTTTCTGATGCTTTGCTTTCTTTATGGCATCTTCAGGTTCCTCACTTCTTCTTTGATAAATCTTGATGAGTCATCATTTCTCTACAGAGTTAGGCCTATCCTATACTTCTAGGCACGGAGTTGTCTATGCCTTCAATTTCTCAACAAGCTTTGTGCTTGCGGACATCTTGTACTTTTCGGTAACAAAAAAATGACCAAAATTGAAAATCCTTAAAATCAAATTTTGACCTTAACAGGAGTCGCGTAGTGAAGTGACGAGTAGCACGGGTGATAACCCGATTTGAAAAAATCCAAATTTTACCTTCAAATCCTGGTCTCCAGTTTTATGGTGGTGCTTACATTGCCGGGTACTCACGAGGTATACGGTATTACGGTTTTCCGGTTTTACGGTACTTTGTGAAACTAGGGTTTCGCTTTTCGGGAGATCCAGCCACTAAAAAAAGGTGCACTCTAGGTGCAAATTGATCCTTAGGGGGAGGCGCAACTTTCTAGGGTGATAGATGGTAGAAACACTCACTTGTTCAAAACCCTAATTTTTGGGGTCCGGTAACAGTGAAGTTTTTCCTCTCTTAGATTATTACTTTCTTCAGGTTGGCTCGATACCATGTTAATGTTTATGCCATTATTATAGTTCTCTACATTTCCTTAAGATAAGAGCATAGCCAAGAACAAGATCGAAATACACATCCACAATGGGCATGGCATTTATCTGGGAAACCCTCTAGGGAAGCCAATGAAAACTTCCTTATCATAAATACTTATCAAAGTTCAGAGATAACTCAACCAATGCAGGAGAATCCTCCTCTAGAGATGCGCCAACCTTCTTCTCCTCTCACCAACTTGAAATTGCAGTTACTCATGAGATAGGCAAATTAAAGTGTGTGTGTTAGAAGTGAAGTAGCCTCACTATTATAATGTCAGCGCGATGTGTGAAAGGTCACAATTTGGCAAGGCCGACCTCTCACACGGGTGGGTAAATCCACCTTTAATTAAAATCTGGCCCTTTCATTATAAAAGCTGGGGCCGACTACAACTATTACGCACATTATGAGGTAATAGATGACCAATCCGCAAAGGGATTTGGTCCTTATACAATTATAACGAATAATCCTCAATGGGGATTAATCTTATAATAAAAATAATAATAATGACATGAAGTTAATCCCACAATGAAGGATTTAATCCAATAACAAAATAATAAGGAATGCTCTTGTAGGTTACATTATTTCCAGCGATTGAATTCCCCTTTTGGTTAAGCGACTCACCGGAAACTTCCCTCCACGGTCTGTAATCCACAGGACTACGGGTTCCTCTTAGGTATACTTCTTCAAAGTGGCATCTTCAACGATTTTTTTTTAAGCTGGCACTTCTTCATCAAAGGTCATTTCCCTACTGATCTCAATGTGGCGTTGACCGGTGGAGTAGATTAGAAAGTTTGGAAACTACGGTATCCACAAATATTCCCTTCTTCCGGGAGGGGTTCAACTTGTTTCTTTTCTCTTTTGGTATATGAATAAACCGGGCCATTTCATCTTTTGAGATAGAAGCACCTCGGCTTCTTTACGGTGAACATCTCTTGTGGGGTCTTGAACCCAAGTACACTAAGGGACAATCGGAGTTACGCATAAGCGGTTGCCATTCAGCAGCTTCTACTTAGCAAGCACATAGGAAGATCTTGATCATGGATCATGGTCTTTCTAACTTCCATAATTGTTCTATTCTTCCACGATCCCGGCTACACTGTTTTGTTAGGGATTATGGGGAGTAGTGAGTTCCCTCTTGATCCCAACATCTCGCAGAAGTTCCACACGAACTCTTTTGAGGTATATTCTCCTCCATTATATCGGTCGATTATGCCAATCACTTTCTTTGAAGATTCTCTATCAAGACTTTGAATTCGCTTGAATTTCTTGAATACTTCATCTTTGGATTTCAAAATATATCCGAGGTCTTGCGAGAATGGTGATCAATGAATGATACATAGTATACATACCACCCGCTAATGGAGGATGATGATGGCATTTGGAATACCGCGATGCGAGTGAATGGGTTCAATACTCCTTGGCTTTGTTGTCCCGCTACGGAAAAGGGTTCTTGATATTCTTCCATGCGCACATCCATTGCATATGCCTTCGCCAGTCGACCGAGTTACGGTAAACCTGCTTGGCAAACTTTGCATATGTATGGGGGTGCCTTGTAGTTGATGTGGGCTAATCTTCTATGCCAAAGTTTGCATGAGTTTTGATGGCATGGGTCCTTGTTAGTTTAAGGTGACCCTTGACATATAAGCCATTTTCTTTGTTTCCAATGACGATTGCTTCATTTTATGGTTTCTTCTTTAGCCCACATAAGAACTTCTCTCCATCTATGAAGGCAACTCTATAGCCTTTCTTATCTAAAGCTGATATGGAAAGCAAGTTCTTCTTCAAACTTAGTACATAAAGTGCGTCCTTCGCCGTTATTGAGTTTTTGAATCTAGCTTATAGTTTCATTCTCCCACTCCTGATAGGACAATGGTAATCATCTCAAGTGTCACTTTCTGAGAAACTTTCTTTTCTGAAATACAAGAGAGTACTTTTCTTACATGTCATGTGTTTTGATGCACCGCTATCAATGAGCCATGTTCCTCTCTAGATGTCTAGGATCTGAGGAGAATTAGAGATCAAGACATGGTCCTTAATCATCTTCATGGGTGGTTCTTCATCGCCATTTATGTATTTGGGCATGTTGCCTCTTGTGTTTTTCCTCTTGTATTCTTTTCATCTAGTTGGACAAAGAATTAAGCCTTGTGTCCCCATCTTATCACAATGATAGCGTTGTATGGATGAGAGATCTCTTCCCTTGCATTGTCCTTTCTTATGGAAACTTCTTGGATGAGATTCTTTGTTGTTGAAATTGTTTGGAAGTGGTTGGGGCTCTCTATGAGTTTCCCTTTTGAAGTGGGTTTCCTTCCTACCTCCTTTTGTATGAGTAGCTAGAGATTGATCTTCATCCACATATAGCAAAGTGGGTACTTCTGGGTTAGCTACCCTTGTCTCTTGGATGCATTCTTCCCATAGGCTCTCAAGCTGCGGTTTCTCCTTTCTTGCACATATCGTCTAGATGAAAGCATCCCAAAGGTCTTGTGAAACCATTTAGGGCTGTCATTACAGATTTGTCTTCATCTATAGTATCTCAAATTGCTTAAGCGTTCTTTATTTGAGATCTTAGGTTCATCTTTAGGTTGATGTTCTTTCCTTCCTATAGTTTGCTTAGAGAGTCAAACATCTCTTTCAGAATTTTCTTGGATGATGACACATAAGGAGTTAGGTGGTCTTTGATTGAATTTGCAATGATTCTTTGAGCTCACGATTGTAAGGTCAACCACGTGCTTAGCTTTCTCTCGGCATCTTCGGGGTTCAAACCACTTCTTCTTTGATGAATCTTACTAAGTCATTCTCTGCAATGATCAGACCTATCCTATACTTCCATGCACGGAATTTGTCTATGCCTCCTAGTTTCTCAACAAACTTTGTGCCCTTAGACATCTTTTACTTGAGGCTATGAAAAATGACCAAAAGTGAAAATGCTCAAAATAAAATTAATTTTTGACCTTACCAGGAGGAGCGCTTGGCTAAAATGAGTAGCCTGGTGTGTTTGTATTTGAGAAAATCCAACTTTTTCCTTCCTGAAATTGATCTGTGGATTTCTGGAATAGTGCTTCTAGTTTTCTGGTAACTCTGGTACTCAGGTACTTTTGGTACTCTGGTACTTTGTGAAACTAGGTTTCACTTTACAGGAGATCCGATAGCGAAAAGGTGTGCTATAGGTGCCAAAATGATCCTTGGGAGAGGGGCACAACTTTCTAGGTGGTTTAGAGCTGAAAAGATTCACTTTGAAAAACCCTAATTTGAATTTTTAGTATTGAATTTTCTCTTAGAAGTAATGCTTCTTCAAGGTTGGCTTTTGAAACCATGTGTTAATGTTTTATGCCATTATTATAGTTGCGCATTTCAATAGATAAGAGAAACTATAAGAGCAGGATCTTTGAGAAATACATTCACAAGGAGACACAACATTTACACAGGGGAAACCCTCTAGGGGAAGAGAAAACCGATAAAAACTTCCTTATCATAAATTGTCAATACGATGTCAAGAGATAACTCAAACCAATACGAGGAAGAGTCCTCTCCAAAGATGTGTCACTCTTCTCCCTCTCTCTCCAAGTGGTGAAGTCATCTTGCCTCTTAGAGAATGAGCAAGTGTGTTGTATAATAAAGAGAGGCGTTAGATGCTCTCTCTGTATATACAAAATTAGAGCACATGTGAAGTGTCTTCAGCGGCAAAGACCGACTTCTCACTTTGGGTGCATTAAGCCCACCTTCATTACTCAAGCTACAGGTCTCACTTACTAATGGCACATTTGGGGCCGACTGCTTATTACGCCTATTACAATTTGTCGTTACGAAGCCAATCCATAAGGTTAGTCCCAATGTAATTACGACATGATCAATCCACAATGGGGATTGATCCTATATGTATATATCAATAATAATAGGGGAATACTCTTTCTTGGTTACATTATTTTATGATTAGCATCTTCTTTAATGTTGGCCAAGTGATTTAGAATATTTGTGTTTGGAAGAGGGAAGAGGAGAGGGTAGTTCCTTGACTATCCAGTATAGAATCTGAATAGTGCTTAATTTGGTGAAGATGAGGTTGGGCTAGAAGAAGTACGAGGGGAATCATATTTTCCTTTTTTAGACATAGGATTTTATTCCTAGGTATTTTATAGTCAGGGACATCCTGCAATGCACCAGAGTCTAGGACATCGAAGGTAGTTTCAGGTCTCTTACCAAAGATTTTATCTTTGTACTCCTCTTTTACTTCACATGTACTTTCTTCATGGTGTTTGGCACTCCTCTTTACTTCACATGTACTTTCTTCATGGTGTTCCTTGCAAAAGTTACACCAACTATGAGGCATGATAGCTTTAGGTTGAAAGTTATTTTCATTAAGATTCTTTAAAGGTGGTGAAGAAGAAGATGAGGCCCCAGGGGTAAGAGAGGGGAAATTTATTTTCTTCTCATATGCTATCATTCGATTATTCATGTCTTGTACAAGTTGTGAGAGGGCGGACATATCTGTCTATTTAACTAAGTCTCCCTTAGGAAGACCTGTTCTTTCAAGCTGTTATTCATACTCTAAACAAGTATGTAGAGTGGAACCAAGGTTATCAATGGCCTTTTCTTCAATCCTATGAGGGTAGGGGGAAGGTAATGCATTATAATAATCCATGAAAGTGGCTTGCTTCTAAGGGCGAATGAGTTCAGGGATTTGGCTGTATAACTTAGTGAAATGTAAGTTGAAAGACTTAATAGTTTCACTATCTTTATAAGTGATGTTATTGTATTCCCGTAACTGCTCGGTTGGGCTTTTGGATTTCCCATAGGTAGATTTGAAACAATAGACTAACTCCTCCCAAGTAGAAAGAATCTTAGGAGGAAGGTCAAATAAATCGACTGTTTCCTTCCCTTCAAGGGAATTAACAAATAAGCACATACAAGTGTCATTAGCATTGGCTCCTATGTTATGATAGGCATTCGAAAATGCCACCAAGTGTTCATTAGTAGTGACTATGTTATTCCCAGAAAAATTGGGGAGATTCTCTTTGAATTTGGGAAGAGGATGAGTGGCAAGTGTTAAATTTAGTGGAGAGGAAGCATGCCACAAAGTAGTGGTAGCGTCTTCCTCAAATTGAAAGAGACCATACTTTTTAATGACCTTGGCGAGGTTTGTAGTTGACTGGACTATAATTTGATGACTATAAAAACTGCCAATCACTGACGAGGCTAAAGGCTGGGATGAAGAAGCACCTCCAGTGCCACCAGAACCACCACTAGACGCCATTTTGTTAACTAAAGGTAAGGGAGAGAAAGACGAACTGGATGAATCGGACAAAGTTCTCCTTAGAGTACTTTATTGGGATGATAAAACAACGTTTATTCTTCCTATTTCAGCAATAGGATTAATCTGAGGTGACAAACCTCTTCCTCTCCCAGATATACGAGGGTTTAAGGACATGAAAAGAAGAACCAAACTGTAGGAAAAATAAAGCTAACGATGATTCCTAGGCTGTATTTTCCTAGTTTCCCAACGTTCTTGGACACTTATGTCTTGTTCAACTGATGCCCATGAGAGTTCAAGCTCAACCCGGGTATTAGCGTTCTCTAAGATGGTATTAAACAAGTTTAAAGCAATGCTGGTTTAATCTTTAAGACTAAGCTCAATATTGGGCTGCCTTGCAACAGGTACAGTCATGAAGAAAAGAAACGGTCAAATGAAAGATATCAAAAATACAAATATATTCAATGAAATTCAAGCATATAATCCACCAGAGAGATATTGAAGATCTCCCCAGTATGGTCGCCAAATAAATCTTGAGCAAAAGATATGAAACTATCTTACTCACGCATTTTTGGACCTTGCTTGGCTAATCCAAGATAGTCGGGAATGTTACCCTATGTTTATAGCCTCAAAAAGTGTTTCCCAATCCACAAGTATTAATTAAAAAGGGTTTAAATGTCTTTTTGAATAAAAGATTATTGCAAAAAAGTATAACATTTTTATACCATTTTCTGAATAATACAGATGCAAAAAGGTAAATATGGAGACAAAAGAAAAAATACCAAGTCACATATCAACACAGATGAAACAGAATAGCAATCGCTTATTTCATTCCAAGAAATCAAAAGAATCGTTCTCTTTACAAAAATCCCTGAGGGAGTTTGGACCAAATTCAAACTTAGATATCCTCGATGAAAACCATACAAAAAGACTCTGTCATGAAGTAAAAACTGAACTTTAAAATATAGATCAGCTTGCCACAGATTGCTGCCCACTTGAATTTGCACAATATCCTTTATCAGTCATGAAATTTAATTCATAAACATACAAGTCTACACAGACTATCAAAGATAGATCAACACCTCTGAAAACAAGTGTCTGGATGATGTAATTCAACTTTGAATCTTGATGTCTACAATAGGACCCTATTATCATAAAAGAGAATTAGGATTTTAATGAATTAAAGAATGAATGAAAACTGAACTATTTCAATAAAACTCAGGAGAAAATCTTAGTATGCTTTCTCCTTCTATTCTCCTCTTTTTCTTTCTCTTCATTTGGATTTTATACATTCCAAATTAGTTGAAGTAGTTCAACCACTTCATTTAATTAAGTTAACAAAGACTCAACTAACTTTTAGTTTAGAGGAAGAATTAATAATAATAATAATATTAATATTAATAATAAGGGTATTTTAATAAATTATAACTAGTAGGTGGGACCCCTTGTAACTCCCTTTAATTTCTTTAACAAATATAACTAGACAATAAATTAGACACATCCCTCCTTGTGGCTCCCATAATCATTTTCATAATTTGAAAATTAAAACTAGTAGGTGGGACCCCTTGTAACTCCCTTTAATTTCTTTAACAAAAACAAATATAACTAGACTAAATCAGACACATCCCTCCTTGTGGATCCCATAATCATTTTCATAGTTTGAAAATTAAATATCAATGATATTTCAAATCATATCCAAACATATAATATCAAGAATATCCAAAAATAGCATGTTGTCCAAAACCTTCAGCAGTCCACTGTCCTCAATAAAACAATAATAAAGTAAAGTCAAAAACCGTATTTTCCACTTTGAGAGACAATTTTCCCTTTGTTGTTGCTATCTCCTTTTGACTTCTCTGAATTAGCCTTAGGCTGTGTAGAGCCTTTAGGCTTGATATCACTGATGACATGAGAACAATCATCTCTCAAGTGCATGTGAGATGAAATAGATTTGGCTGAATCACTTGAGGGGGAGGAGGGGGAAGCAACAACTTTTCCTTTATCATGCATATGGTGGGTTTTGGTTTTGAGTCTTTTGCTTGCGTGGGAGGAATGTACAAGTGAGTGTGCAGGGGAAATATGGAAATTTGGGTTAGCAGGTGGAGGAGAAGGTAGAGACAAATTTGGCCAGCCACGATGTTGGGAGTTTGTTGGGTGAAGAATCTCCTACCATTTGTCAATCTCAGGGACTTCAAGTTGCAATGAAACATGGGGGGGAACAAGGATACCAAGGACATATTGGGGTTGGAAGGGAAGCTTCTTTGGTCTAGGTTGGACTACCCCTTTTCCAATCCAATTGAAAAATCCAGCTTGGAAGAGCTGGTTTAACTCTTGAGGATCTGCATCAAAATGTATTGAGAATCTTAGCTTTCTAGGCCCTCTATTCCAATTTCCTCTACGCCTGTTATTTTGGCCATGACTTCCTCTGCTGAAGAAGCTCATCCTGTATATAGCGTTTATTAGCAACCAACTTCTTAAACAAAGAATACACACCATCTCTTAATATGAAACAAAGTTTGGCTCAACAATCACATGAGACCCATGCAATCCAATCCATAAAATTCATTCAATAATTGTCAATGAGCAGGGGGGTGAATTAGGGTTCTGGGATATCTGAGGGGATTGTATTGAGCGAAAAAGTGAGAAAATGAAAGGGAGTAAGAACACGATTACTGCTCAACCATCATTAAACAATTGACTGTGCAACAATAACCAAATCATATCAGTTGTGAGCTATCTCTGTGTTATTTCTTAATCACTGTAATACAGAGTTTTAATTTAATTTTAAGAACAGGGCATGCATAATGAATCTGGGATTGTGAGGGGATTTGTATTGAGTGAAAAAGTGAGAAAATGACAGGGAATTTGATCGATACTGTTCATAAAACAAATTAAATAAATCAACAATCATAAATCTGTTCAAAATTAATCCAAAAAGCGTCCACTTCCAAGACCAACATTCATTGTTCCTCAATTGTATACAAAACTGCTTGTTGTTTCAATAATTAAATTTCTCAGAAATCCTTAATTTTAATAGTCTGTGTATTCATAACTTAAAAAACTTTTTCCATTCAACAATATTGTTTATTATAATGTTTTTTTTTTTTTTGTAACTAGGGGAATTGGTAACAACGAAAGTATCATACTCGCGTGACACGGGGTCAAATCCTACCGGCTACCTTATAACCCCTAGGGAGAAACGCACAGCCCGCAAGCATGACCTCCGAGTAAATCGGGGTGAGAATCGACCTTGAGACCTCTTTTTACATATTTCCTTCCATTTACAYGGCACTTGCCAATCGGTCTACACCCCCGCGGGCCTGTTTATTATAATGTTGATCCCTTCTTACTTTTTTWAAAATAATCAAAACAAGCACAACAATATGCTCAATATCTATCTCTGATAATCAATAGTGCACCACGATAAGAAATCAACAATAACTTTTCACCAATCAACAATTGTGCCCAATTTAAATGTACATATGTGTATTTCCAAAAACRTGGACAGACTTAAAAACATGCCCGTTCATACACATGACTTTAATCAATCAATCGACAAATTCTTGAATTGAAACAATAGTCAATCCAAACATAAACCCTGAGCTTGATCTCAACATATATAACTTTTTTTTAAACAATTGGTAGTATGCACAATGATTTCAATATAACCATATCATATATGAAGCGAACAAAAGTCGATTGACATACATGCACCCTTTTTTAACTTGCCAGAACCCTGATTGAGCTTAGTAGAATTCACACAGGTGTCTTCCTATGCAATCAATACCATGCTGGATAAAACACACTGATCGAAACCATAACAAATAGAAAGACAGCCCTCGACTATATGCAACTATGTTTTTCCTTTTTTAAATTTGTTTAAGAAATTTCATCACAAAGGGACCTCACAAAGATTCGACCAAAAGGGATGGGTCTATAAACGAGAGAGAAAGACTCCTTAAATTTCCACAATCATTAACTAATAACCCGACACTTGACAAACCTCAGAATGTGCCCGAGGAGAGAAGAAATAGTTAGAGTCCAAGTCGGCTCTGTCAAAAATCAAATGCAGGGAGGCAACACTTGTTTATCTTTTAAACAAAAACACAGAGAGCTGACAATCTTCCAATACTTATATTCATTTCACCATCAACCACAGGCCAAAAATATAATTTTGAAAATGAAACATTAGTGAGCCACACAGTCCTTCAACTTATTACTCCAAGCCCTTGACAGAATCAATAGTCAACACCCGAGGAGAGACAAGGGAAAATCGAGTAAAATAACCTAGTGCACATAGGTGCGTTTAACACTTGCATAGAAGAGATGAGGGTTAACTTAATAATGGTGGTTATCCAAACACAACGAGACAATGTCTCTTTCTAATCACCCGAAAGGTTAATAACTTTTGTCAACAACAACAACAGTGAGGACACACACATTATTTGGAAAGAACGCCTAGATATAACATGTATCAATCCAATACCTACACATGCCTGTATTAACATTTGGGGCCAACCAAGACTCGATCTTGGGACACTTTCAGTGAAAATACAATAGGAACGGGCTACCAACCACAACTTGGTGTTTGAATAAAAGAACACACCATTCTTGGCAGTTGCTCTGCAACTAGGTAAGGATTACCGCAACAACCAAGAGGGAAACAAGTTAACAACAATGATACATAGAACAAAAACACTCAATCATCAAACTCAAAGCCTTATCGCACCACTAACACTTATTATTCCATAGAGACCCACCATAAAACTACATTGGCCAAGCAAACAACTAACACACAACTTAATAATACCCATTCCTTTGCTTGCAATTTCCAACATTTTACAATCATCATAGATAGCCATAACACCACATTTACACAGTCGAAACTCTCAAGAACACACAGAATCCAAGCATCACTGAGCAATCATTTGGTTCTATTGAGGTGTCCTAAATCCCTTTAACTCAACAGTAGGAACCAAACCCGCCACCGAGGCCCAATTAGACTCTACAGCGTTTGATAATGGAATGGTTCTCTAGATCTTGCGATCCGACCAATTAATCGATGGGCATTACGTAGTGATTTACAGGATATCTTCTTGTGAAAAATCCTCCTTTAGTTTGAACATTCTCTTTTTTGTATTTTCTCTTATAGGTGGGTCTGATATAAGATAGGGGCTAGTATAAACCAACTGGGTAACAAATGGGAAAATCTTAACTACTGAAAAAGACTGAGCTAGGGACAACCCTCGTGCTCAAGCATGCAAACAAAGATTCTTACACCTACGACAAGCCTAGTACTAATACATCAACTTGTTGGTATTCCAATTATTGACTGAGATACAATTATTGAAAGAAAACATACATGCAATAAACGATGGCAAGAAAAGTAGTTTCCTTAGCTCTAATCATAAATCACACATTAACACAACGATTTGCTTTCCATCATTAGAAATGAGAACTATAAAAATATTGAATCAGATAACTTATCAACAAATTTAGAAGCTCTTACTCATTACAACATCCATTCATGAGATAAATTCAGAAATAATTCCTCTTTAGATCCAATGACACACACCTTTGATGAAAAACATAAGTTTGTCTCCAGTCCTAGTCAGGACTTCTCAATTAAGGTAGTTCGAAAATAGTTCTTTACAATTCCAAAAATGATGGTCTTTGCAAAAACCATCGACTCCTTCTAACAGGTCGATCCTCTTATTTATAACAAATTATTAACTAAAAATAACTATCAAAAGTGAAAGCTAAGTAAAACGAAACATCACCACATGGCGCTTTCAATTCTCAGTCTTCTAAGATTTATCAAATGGTTTCACTTGAGTGGATGACTCTTCTCATACTCTGACCATTTGACGAAGAGTTCCTCGCATGTGTTGGCATACGAGAATCTGTGTTGGTCCATTGGGGCTGAAAGGATCTCCTTTATCTCTACTGCCAGTGCCTGATACTTGACTACTTTAACACTTAACTGTTGTAAAACTATCTGAGCCTTGAGTGAGTTCTCCATGAACTGGTGTACTTGACTTGGCGCCATGTTCGCCACCTTTTCTATCTCTCCAGTCCACGATGAGTCTTGTTCTGCGTGTATTTTGACTATGTCATGTAAGTTGACAAAGTCCTCAGGTGTGCCAAATTCTGGGAGATCGATGTGTCTCATCGCCCGATTGATCTTGGTCAAGCTCCTTTCGCAATCAACGTTTTTCTCTTGGATCTCCTGATGAGGTTCTTGGGCCATTTTCACCCAGTATTCGACCAACTTCCTTATGCGGTCAATGTTGTTGTCCCTTAGTACCCAAATGTCATGCTCTTCGGCGTCTCTGCTATGTTGAACCACGTTGATGTAATCAATCCTTTCCACCTCTTGGTGGGATTTCTCATACCATATTTCCATGTCCTTGCACATTGCCAGTGCCATAAGGGTTTCTTCTTGGAAATCAGCTATCCCTGTAGTGAAAAGGTGTCGCTCAGTCGTGAATTTACTATAGGCATCCTGGAATTCGCTTCTCAAGAACACCATGGCCTGTGTGGAGTCTTGATAATATTTCTCCAAATGGTGTAGATGCTCCAACTCCTTCATCGCAGTGACCAACTTCTCTTCATCTTTCCTCGCTCTATCYAGAGTGGCATCTGTGATTTCCATCCCCRTGTCGATGAGCTYGAACGTCTTGGCATGCTCCGTGCTCATTAATTTATCCTCTGTCATGATGAGGATGGAGTTGTCCAKAGTAAGCCTCCTCTTCTTGGTGGTTCTCTTCATGATGGMTTTCCTCTTTCRGTCGTAGGCAATGACTTGTATATCGGCGACCTCGTCCATAGGTTCGGGGATTTGTATCTCTCCCCAAGTAAGAATGTTTCCCAGGCTCCCAACTGTGTATATCTGTTCAAGATTGGGTTCTTGAACCTATTCTATATGTCTTGAAAGTTCAGCCTCTGGTTGTTTCTCATCGAGAGGTAAAGTATTGGCCAAACTTGAAGAATCAGGGGCAGGCTCGGTACTTACTTAATAATCGACTGTTGAGATGTCAATTTTCTATTGTGGAATTTCTTCCCTTTGTTCACCCAATATTAGCTCATCCCTCGAGTTGTCCATTAGGATCTCCAGTGTGTCGAGTGGCTCATCGTCCAAGGCACTTTCTACCTCATACTCGTTCTGCAGACTACTCTGACTTGGAGCATCGGGACCCAGGGTTGATGCTTTCTCGGGTTTTGTTTCCTCTGTGATTTTCACCGAAGTGACCAGGGACACCTCTAAGCTCTCCTCATCCTTGTAAATGGTTATCAGATCGAAAAGGGGATTTGGTGTACTTTCTCTCCCTACTTTCCTCGCTATCTCGGGCTGAGCCAAAACGTTCCCTGGTGATCTGACCTATGTCGATGAAACTTCAGGGTTACCTGACCTGGTGGTTTCTTCAATTTGTATCGGCTCTAGGTCACTTGGTCCTCCCCGAATTTCGATTGGGTTGTCGGCTGGAACCCTTGTCATCTATACGAGGTCCAGGTCATTCTATAGCTAATCAATTACTCTTTGCGCCTCTGCCATTAAGCATAGAACCCTTGTTTGTGCCTTTGTTGTCAAGAAAAATCCCCTTCCCTGCACCTCTGTTGCCTCTGCCGCTTTGATTTCATCCCTATCTCTGAGGGCCTCTTGAGTCGATTGTTCTATTGTTTCAACCTGTTCATCCACGCTCATGGCCTTGAACCTGGTCATGTTTGGGTTGGCCATCCTCTACACCACCTCGTCCCAGTCCTAGGCGATTTTTGTGAAGACTTTGTCCTCAAAATTATCGTGAGCATATGGCCAACAGGATAACACTTGCAACACATGTTGGAGGACCAGGCCTTTAGGATCATGCTTGAGGAATCGACCTGTAGGGAATCTAAATTCAAGTTGTCTCAGCCCTTCTTGTTTGGCTTGCACAATATCCTTTACCAGGTAGAACCCCAAATGGAAGTCGTAGGGTATGAAGGCTTGTTTCTTGTCTTTGACCAATGTGGCGTTATAGCCCTGCAGGATGGTCTAATAG
>SNQJ01S0048255.1:83659-94280 GCA_010110895.2 Picea sitchensis | reverse complement strand
GCAAGAAAACCATCTTGCATGCATGAGCAAGCCTTCCTGCAGATTTTCAATTTCTATCATTTTTATTGTACCTGCACCTTCTTTTATACTCTCTCTTAGCTAGACATTTAGCATGTAGTTTCTAGCTTGTTCTTAGATCTAACTTTTTTTGCTTTTAGCATTGATCTAGGAGATGTTTTCGCACCTACTTTTTAAGTCCCGTTAACCTAATACTGTGGTCACTTGTTGGGCATTAATAAAATTATCTTATCTTACTAGCAAAAAGAAGATTGTGTAATCATATAAAGAAAATGCTAACTGATTGTTCTTAAATCCAGTGCTGATTAGTTATACTATTGAACTGGCAAAAAACATAATATGAGTCCACAAAGGGTTGCGGAGAGTACTGTCCTTATTGCTCCTAATTTCCTATATCTAAAGGTGGTATCCTGGACAGAAAAACAGAATGAGATTGCATATCAGGCACTACAGCAAATGCAGTATGCCTCGTAAAACAGGACTAAACAGCATTAAATGTTACATATCCATTAAATCATAAACAGTGCTCACATAAGTTACATTTTTCACCCTTTTCCTCTGCTAACACAAGCTCAAATTCCTTGCATTCTGATACTTTTTATTCATTATATTTTCATTTTCTGTAAACAAAGACCAAGTTTATTCAACATGATAACCTGGGTTTTGTTTTCTACAGACGAATTTTAGTTCTTTCATAACAGATAGAAGGGGAGAATTAAGAAAGAAAATACCTATGAACCTGGAAAATAACTTTCTTGCTATTCTGTGTAACATCACGGCTGGCCTTCACAAGCCTCTCCCTCTTGTCATTCTACACTCAGCACCAGACAAAATCTTATTGGCTCTTTAATGTCACTTGATTATTATATTTTCTAAACAATTTCCCAAAAATTGAGTCTGCCAGTTACCAAAATGTCTCTAAATTCACTTATTTTCTGAGAGAGTTGGCAAAAAAAAAAAACCTATTGACAAATAATGCATTTATTCAGTAAGGTCTTCCCTTCTCTGCCTCACCATTATCAATACTTCATATAATATAATGATTACTAATTGGCATTAACCGACGTAACAAATGGCAAGATTATTGCATCATTCTCAGACAAAAATGGCGTTTAAGGGATTTAATTAGTAGTTCAAAGCATACCATCTCATTGAGGTGGTCGCGGTACTTCTCAAACTCTTCTTTGAATGGATTCTCGGCCACCATTGTTGTTGTTGAGCAGTTGGCTGAGGTCGCCGGGCGTTTATTAGGAACACCTGCTGCAACCGACGGCACATAAATTGAATTGAAAGATTAAGTGCAGGAGAGTTAAAATGGGGAAAATGGATAATAGGCGGTGGTCACCTAGCTGGGTTAAAGGCCTCTTAGCTGCCATTGGAGACAATCGCCTAGCGCTCCTGGCTAACATTTTCGTAGTGCACATTACATTTTTTTAATTTTATCATTGCACGATTCCTTAAACCCTCTAAATGTCCTTTCTTCTTCTTAAACCATTTTTTTCTTGTTTTTATCTTTTTCTTTTTTGAAAAAAAATAGGGGAATTGGTAACTTGGGATTATTTTGCTCTACTTTAATTTTTAAGGTAAATAATGTTTGATAAATAGGGTATTTCCACAAGTTCGAATACTTTAAGCAACTATTCACATAAACATATCAAAGATCACATAAACATATTAAAGATCAGTGCATCAATGTATTACGTGGTTAAAATCTTTAAAGAAGGAAATAGTCTATGACCTTAGCCCACATGACCATTTGAGGCAATATATTAACGCAAAAAGAAAAAAAAATGTACATATGAGTTTCTCATAATCAATCATCGACAAATGACCCTTTATGCTCTTTAAATAAGTACAATGGACCAATCAGATGTTAATCCATCGATCAATATAGTCGTTCATATTGAGGAGAATATGAACCATCAAATCACTTTGTATCTAGAACATATTGTGATTGTTATATTACATAACTATAAATGCATACTAATGAAAAACACTAAAAAAATACACTTTACCTAAAGACGCATTAGACCAACTTGATCTTAACTCCTAAGAGTCTAAATATCCTAACATCCCCCCTTAAAAACAACTTAGGAAATGATTGAAGGGTTTACAAAGGTGACACAATATGAGAAGGAAGGAGGCATTAGAGCATATCCTCTCTTAATGGAAACTTCTTGAACTCCTAACATGGATTAGAGTTTGGACAACTTCGCTTTTGTAAGAGACTTTGTGAAAATGTCTACAACTTGATCATTTATATGGCAAAAGATCACTTCGAGAATATGATCCTGAATAAGCTTTCTAATGAAGTGCATGTGCAACTCAATGTGTTTGTTGTGCTAATGTTGAACTAGATCTTTGGCGAGATTTATGACACTTTGATTGTCACACCAAAGTGTGGCCAGATGATACTCTTGGAATCCAAACTCTAAAAGGATATGTCAAATCCATAAGGACTTTCAAGCATTAGGGTCACCAACCAAATAAGAATCAGTGAAACCAACCAACATAGGAGTCTCGACTGAATTGTGATGTATCCCAAATTGAATTATACCTCGGATATATCAAAGTTTCCTTTTTTATGCTTTCCAATGGCTCTAAATGTGGGTGTTTGCATATACCCGAGAAGAAGACCAGCAACAAAAGAAATATTAGGATGGGTATGAGTCAAATACAAAAGGCTACCAACTCAAAGGAGGCTAATACATCATCTTCATTTATGTTCTCATGATGATGCACCCAACACTTTGGGATTTCACACGTTCACCTTGTGCTCAGCCACAAACACATCCTAACTCAACAGATCGCCTTTCCCACTGGATAATCATATGGAGTTCTTCTCGACTCTCTTAATGGAGGAGTTCATCTCTACGTTCCCAGCTCTGTCTCCGACAAGAACCACGTACCCTTCTTAGGGGCTTTCTCTCAGGTTTGTAAGCTGAAAGAAAGACTTCACATAGTTGTAATGATCCACACCTCACAAGTTTGTAAGCTGAAGAATGTCTCACATAGTTGCAATCATCAACACTCCCTCTCAACTAGGGAGGCATTCTTCATCATGCAAAGTCTCATACGGATGTTCTCTGAATTTTATTTTTTTTGGCTGGAGTCATCAGTACTCCCTCTTAATTTGGAAAGCATTTTTTACCAAGTCAGTTTGGTGTAGATGTTGGTAATCTGCTCATGTGTAGGAAGGTATTACATGTGTACAATTTTCCTCTACATCATATCTCTGATTTAAGGATATTTCATCTCGTTGTGTTTCGATCCAATAGGAAACACTGGATTCTCATACGGTTCTTGGTTATCATCATAGGATCCATCTCATGGTCAAGTAAATCTGTTAGAAGTTTGTGAAGCCACATTGCATCGCACACTCACTGCTACATACTCAGCCTCTGTGGTACTTACGGTCATAGAGTTTTGTTTCCTACTGCATTAGGAAACCATGAAAACTTTCACGATAGAACATCAGTCAGATGTGTTTTTCCGGTTCACTATATTTTCTGCTCAAACTGAATCGGCATATCCTGCACACTTACGTTCACACTGGAGGCATATCTCATGTCATATCTCGTATATATCTCAATACATGTTTTGTTGTTGTCTAGTGTGTCTGTCTCAGTTGACTCATGAAATGACTAAGCACATTCATTGCATGGCATGAATCAAATCTGGTGTTAATCAGATACATCAGTGATCCAATTAGCTTTGGATCAACCTCATTTGAATCATCATCAATCTTCTTCTTTAAATCCATCACTGTGGATTTTGCATTCTGTCATACTGAACTTCTATAATATTTTCACTGTATATTTTCCTTGACTTAGGAAAATCTCATCGGTCCTCTGTCATACTTCTTGTCCCAAAAAGTAGTGCATCATACTCAGATTCTTCATCTCGAATTCAGAAGTTAAGGATTACTTGTATCCAACAACAAGGCTTTATGAATAAGTCATCAGGATTAGGCTCTCGTCACCAACATTTTAATGATAAAGGTTTGGATCAACAACATTCTTGTTGAAATCCAAACTCATCAAGAATCTTATCTATCTGATATAGTTTCCAACTCATGGATGGTAGTACGGATGGAAGTGTATCAGGTTCACTGGATCAAGTGTCTCGTTATGGACAACTCTTTCTGTTTGTGAGAAACCTCTAGCTATAGGTTTCGTTTTTGTGTTTCTTGACACTTTCATCAGCTGCATACTTGATCATATAGATCCACTTAGAAGTTACCACAGACCTCCCTTTCTAGTCCCTGAATAATATCTTATGCATCATTATTTAATATATACTGGTATTTTTATGGCATCTTGCTATACCGGTTCTCTTGTTGCTTTTCAAAAACAAGGAGTCTCAGCATCAATGAAGTGGCTCATGACTGAAGGATAGCTCGAAAATCTCTTTTGCTTTCTCGGAATGTGCCTTGAGAGGCTTGTATGTTTATCTGCCTCTTGCAGAGTGGGTCTAGGTAGGCCTTTTAGGCCTTACTGCAATATCTTTGAATATATCGACTGGAATAACTGGATCAATTGGGATAAAGTCTGTCTCCCTCTGAAATGTTGAAGGGGGAGAAGGTAATAGTCTTATTGTCAATCTCCATCTGAGATTTTTTGGATCTTTAAAAGACTTTCTCCTTTACAAGGACAACGTTTCTACTTGTTCTTGTATAATGAACAATTAAATATGGTTTGGACTCCCGTACCGGGGATAATGGTCCTAGTCTTTGAGAGCTCTTGTACTAGGAATAATATCCTTCATTTATTTGAAAAAATGCAATCAACTATAAAATCATAGATCAAATGATTTACCTAGATTGTAGCCATGTCCTTTTTAGAGGAAGTACTTCTCCTCTTTCTTCTCTTCACTTTTTTGAGCTGGATCTAGATCAATGTCAGCAGTGGAATCATATTGTCTTCCCTTCTTCATGGTTAGACAATTTCTTGCAATGTGTCCATACTTGTCACATCTGAAGCACTTAATTTATGAAGCATATCTTCTTTGATAACATGGATTAGATGAAGGCTTTTCACCTTTAAATGTTTGCTTGAAATTTCTTTTGAATCTTCCTCCCTTCTTTGTATGAAGTGCAAGAGCATGGTTTTCTTCTGAAGAATCTTCCACTCCTCTGTTTCTAAGTCTAAGTTCTTCTTGAGTGCAATCTGTCCATAGTCGATCAAAGGTTGGTAGCGCTTCTCTTCCACTGATACTTTGAATGAAAGGCTCCCATGATTTTGGAAGATTCTAGAGAGTGGTTAAGACAATTTCTCTATCAGACATGATTTCCCCAATGGTCTCTAGATGTTCTTTGATCTCTGATAACTTCATAAATAAGAGTGCAACTGAGTCACCCTTTGTCATCTTGGTACTTTGAAGTTGGCTCTTTAAGGTAAGAGCTATGAGAGTGTTGTCACTTTCAAACATTCCTTTTAAAACTTCATACATATCATAGGTTGTCTTTAGATTGGCAATACGAGGCAAGAGGTGATCTCTTACTGAGTAGATGATTATTTTTCTTGCTTTGACATATTCTTCATTTCTTATCTTCTTCTCTATATTTGTAGTTGTGGCTGGTAGAACTTTAGTTGTCACGTCCAAGAGATCATCTTCTTCAAGAGTGACTAGAAGCTTTGATTTCTAGGGGCTAAAGTTGCTTGCTCCATCAAGCCTATCTTCTGCCAAGGTTTTGTTCTTCATTTGATTGGTTTCTTCACATTCTTGCCAACTGGATTTTGAAAACCTAATGATTAGGTTAAATTTAGCAACCTTGGATTATATTGGACTTATGACTGCCTACAATCAATTTGATAGTATCACATAAATGCTTGCAGATTCATAAACACGTTTCTTCAGAAATCCAAAATTAATATTCTGTAGGAAATTTCGGAACCCTAGAAACCCTAGGGCCAAAATCAAAATTTTTTGGAATTTCATTTTGAGAGCTTATGGATATGCACTGGAAGAAGTCGTACTCTTCTATGCCAAAAGTAGCCCCAACGTCCAAGTTTTAAGGGGCCGAAACACCCATAAGAAGAGGGTCGTACGAATTTTCTGGAAACCCTAGGAGGGTCATACGGTTCTACAGAAGAGGAGGAATGGATGGTAAAATACGAGATTTGGTAGATGCTTGTGCAATGGGTTCTTTCAAAACCTACACTCTGATTCCATGTTGATTTTTCATAAGCTAGGTTAAGCATGAAGTTCATTCCATTTTAGCATTTCACTTAACCATAAACAATAATGTTGCAACAACCAAGATCACAAGAAGAAACACCATGCACAAGAACACAAGAAGTATCCTCGGAAACCCTTCACAACAAGGGAAGAAAACCCAGCCAAATCCTTTGCTATATTCTTCAAGAGAAAGAGCTCCACCAACATAAACCCTAGCACACAAGAGGGTGCTTCAAACCCTAGAAATCTAGCGCCCAAGAGAGGTGCACACCTTTTCCCAGGTAGATGTATTTGCTGAAATTTCCAAACTCACATGGAAGATATATTTCCACAATGGGGAATTTACCTTTACTTATATTAGACTTGTCCTATCAACTGAAGAGTCTATTGGCTCAACGAAGCCGACCTCTCTAAGACATATTATTATTATTATAATAATTAATATTAATATTAATATTAATATATTAATATTAATGATCTTTTACATATATTATTAAACATAATAAGGTGGGGCCGACCTATACCCTTTACATAACAATTAGGGTTACAGGTAGGTCTGACTCTTGAACAGTATATAGCAAAGGATCTAATACACCACTAGTGCTCATCCACTAGGGGTACATCCATAGGGATGTCATAGCTCTAATTCATTGCATTACACAGAAGAACCAAATCTTCACACGTCCACCTGTGCTCGTCCACAGGCATGTCCACTCTATAGATCTTCTTTCCACTGCGACACACATGAGAATTATCTGGAGTCTTCTCGTCAACTCTGCTGCTCAGAGGAGGCTAATACATCATCTTCATGTCTGTTCTCATGATGATGCACCCAACACTTTGGGATTTCACACGTTCACCTTGTGCTCAGCCACAGGCACGTCCTAACTCAACAGATAATCATTATGAGTTCTTCTCGACTCTCTGAATGGAGGAGGTCATCTCTACGTTCCCAACTCTATCTCAGGTAGGAACCATGTACCCTTCTTAGGGGATTTCTCTCAGGTTTGTAAGCTGAGAGAAAGACTTTACATAGCTGCAATGATCCACACCTCATAGGTTTGTAAGCTGGAGAATGTTTCACATAGCTGCAATCATCAACACGTTGTGGATGAGTGACGAGTTAGTTGAGCTTTTGGGAGTTAGGCTTGCAATGCAGTAGAACGGCTAAGGCAGGTTTGGGTAATGTTAAATGATTTATCTTATTGTAAGCGTAGTGCACAACTCTAAGGATATTTCTAATGAATAAAATAAGAAGCTAACCATTGTGGACGTAACCCAATTTGGGGTGAACCATGTTAAAACCTTGTGTCGTGATGTGTTGTTTTTGCGTGTTATGTTTATAATGCATATGATGTTTATTGTTACTGCGCAATGATGATAAATGCTTAAGTATTCTGAGTATGTCTCTGTTATATGTTGTTATGGTCATGCGCACTTAAGTTAATGATGAATGAATGTATGTTAAGTGGAGTGATATCGTGCATAGGGTATGTTGAATGATAGTTAAAGGTTAAGTAACAAAAATTGGGCACATAGTAGATGAATGGATAATGCATAGTATGGTTATGTGGAATGCCTCACTCCCCCCCCATTGTAGAAACTTGATTCCTGCAGATCCATGTGTAACACTTCAGATCACACCGTACAAAGAGATGAAAGAGAAAGAAAAGGATCCTCTGTGCATTCCAGTAAAATAAGGAATTCCATCTTAGATCGGAATCTGTGTCGAACCCACGACCCTGTGTGCATCACCAAGATTTGAACCAGAAACTGAAACTTTGTCAAGAGCAATTGTTGTTAGTGGAGGAAGTCATAACAATAGTGAGAATAGTAGAAGTAGCACAGTGAATCAAAGTTAGTCAGCATCACCGAAGGTAAGTAGTACACATAATACTATGGCAAGAATAGATAATACATTAAGAATGCTTGAATTCTAGGGAGCGGGGTCAGAAGACCCAAAGCAACATCTATTTGTATGTGAGACGATATGGACTACGAAGAATGTCTAGGATGAGGCAACAAAGATTGCGCAGTTAGCAACGACGTTCATAGGTCGCACCTTGTGATGGTAAATGATGGACCATACTACTACACTAACAAGACAATCAAGGACATTAACAAAAAATGGACAAGCTTTATTGAAGGAATTTTGGAAGTCAAAATCCAAGTTGCAGTATATCACAGAGCCAAAGGAAATTAAGCAAATACAGAATGAGACAGTTGGGTATTACAATCAAAGATTTAAAGATGTGATGGGTTTATTAACATTCCAAATTCTTGATGAACAACATAGAGAACGGTTTATTTCCGGTCTATTGCCGCACATTTGTTGTCCTCTGACACAACAGAAGTTCACGTCACAGCTAGAAGCATTAGAAATTGCGTTGAAGTTAGAATCATATCTTATAGGAAATGGCGTAGGAATGACACAGGTTCAGTCACAGTTGGTTGCGCTAAGGATTCAATTGTCAGAAATAACGAAAGAAAAGGAAAAACGTGAACAAGTTTGGTGTATCACATGTAAGATAGAAGGCCATCGTAAAGACGAATGCCCATCATTTGCGTAGTATATGGCTACAGGAGCACCAAACCCATTGGCAGGAGGAGTGGGTTACTGTGAAATATGTAAGACATGGGGACATCATCTGACTGCTTGTTCATCATTGCAGAAGTACCAGAGTACACCCAGGAATTTGCTTTGTAATTTTTGCAAGTCTGTAGGACATGATGAGAAGGATTGTCGCGCATTCAACTTAATGAGAGAGCACACTACAAATGCTTACAGAATCCAAGAATAAAATGCAGCATCAGAAGGAGGAGTTCTGCAGTATAATACTCCGAGAGGCTTTAATCAGGGTGGAGGAGGAGGATTCGGTAGAGGTCGAGGACGAGGAGGATTTGGTAGAGGAGGAAGAGGATTGATAATTTGTTATAATTGCAATCAACCGAGACATTTGGCGAGAGACTGCCTGAATACTTGCACGACGTGTACGTACTGCAGAGAATTAGACCATGCGACAAAGGATTGTCCTCAATTGATAGCAAAATGGCAGGCAAGAGGAAACCAAAACCAGAACCAGAATCAAAACGAGGACATACAGATGATAGTATCCGAGGAGCACAATGATCACCCCAGAATAGCAACAGTTACGCATGGAGGAACGAGAATTGAAGTGGATGCAACCGATCAAGGGAATAGCATCCACCAATGGGTAAGGAATGCAACAAAGCCATTACCATTGTTTGATCCAAGAAAAGAGAAAGAAACTTACCAACAAACAAGAAAAGAATTGAGGGGATTAGACTAGATAACATCAACCTCAAATGCATCATTGTTGTCTGATAGACCACCAATATTTGATATGCCTCTAGTCTATGACCATACATAAAAGAAAACAGATAAGGTAAGTACTTTGAAGAGCTTTTTAAGAAGTTGTTTAGATTTAATGAAGGATGGATCTGTGTTGAGTAGTCTACACAGAATGATTGACCATTGTGCCCAAGAAAAAGAGCAACATGTTACACATAGAACCATTAATCGGGTGTGTTGATGCCGGAACTGGGAGGTTCCAGAACCAACAACTCGACCTCCCATGAGGCTAGACAGGAAGAGACGAGAATTATAATAAACCAAAAGTAAAAGAAATGTTAATGATAGTAGCTAAACATTAGTTTGTTGCATAACAATGTTAATTAATAAATAACAAAGAAAGTGTTAATATTTAACCAACTAATCAAAAGGAAAGAAAAATGGTAAGTAATAAAGCTGAGTTAGTTGTTATAATTAACAAGTTGGGTTTGTAAATAATTAATATACAAATATTATTAAGTATAGATAACAAACTTAAAAGTAAAGGAGATAACTTTGCATTGAATGAAAATAACCTTCTTTAAAATATTTTTGTTAAAGAAATTAAAAATAAAATAAACTGATAAAGATTGTGAATGCTAATAAAGAAAAGATTGCACATGAGTGAAATGATACTTAAAAGATTTATTTTTGTTTTGTTTAAAAACATGGTTGAAATATCAAGAAACAAGTGCAGTAGGCCGCGATATACCGTCTTTGAAGATAATAAAATAAATTTTACTCAAATCTATGTAAACTTACTGAGTTTCCTTTGCTTTTGAGGTTTTCCATTCCTCTTAGAGAGTGTGCGAGTGCTTTAGCCTGTTTCTATAATTAAAATATGTCATTTCAAAAAAACCTAAATTTATTTTGGAGCCCAACGTTTCTATCATATGTCTCCATAAGTAGCTGGTTTTTTTAATAACATTTTTTAGTGTATAGTGGAGGTTTTGCGGGGAAGCCTGCCACCAGATCCATTGGGTTTCTAACCCCGTAGCTATCAATTAACTTACCAAAAGAATTAAAAATGGTTTCATAACTACACATTTGGATTAAAAAAAAAAAAAA
This sequence comes from Picea sitchensis, assembly GCA_010110895.2. Taxonomy (NCBI): domain Eukaryota; kingdom Viridiplantae; phylum Streptophyta; class Pinopsida; order Pinales; family Pinaceae; genus Picea; species Picea sitchensis. Next base: position 83,662 of record SNQJ01S0048255.1, on the reverse strand, counting down.
AAA
>SNQJ01S0048255.1:50890-72780 GCA_010110895.2 Picea sitchensis | reverse complement strand
GAATGGTGGCAGCTTATCTCTGAGAAGAGATGTGACGGCTACTCGCATTCGCAAGAAGATGATTACAATGAGGCTCTGAAGGCCTTTTTACAATAAATGGGAATGCCAAAAGTCCTAGACATTCAAAAACCTAACCCTAGGAGATGAAGCTCCAAAAGTCATGTGGGCCCCATTTGGGTAAGTTAGTACATCAACTTCCCGAGGTCGTAACTTTTGCATACGATCTCCGTTTTAGGCGTATGATAGCTCGTTGGAAAGGTATCATTGAGGAGATTCATTTTTGGGGATCAATCACACCTTCAACTATCATTGAGAACCTATATCTCTAAAAACCTTCATTTAGGCCCTCAAAATGACCCCAGAAGTTAAAACCTGCTAAAAATAGTAAATTGCCAAAATTGCTAGAAAGTTGTTTTGAGCCAATTGGAAAAGGTGGGTGGCCACCAATATCCACCTGGATCACATGGTGACATATTTCCATTAATTAAAAGGACACCTCAATGGATTCCCCATATGAGATCAAGCCTCATCAAAGGATGGAAAGGGGGAAAGAGGGAAAGGAAGGGTTCTGGGAAGCTGGAGTCTCCAGATGAGTTTTAAGATGAACTCATCAAGAAATATGGAAAGGGAACATCCCTTGGGTGGAGTCTCCAGGCAAGCTAAGGGAAATGCTTTGAGATAGCTAACCAAAGTGTCGTTAGGGTAAGAAGAAGATTCAAAATCTTCCCCAGAAACGACGCCAAAATGTTATAGTGCAAGTTGTAGGTTGGAAAAAGCCCAACCCAACCATGAAACAAGTGCTACAACTTGGGAATCCTACACCCAATGTCACCTCGATATTGTAGGTCTCGCACTTCAGGGGTGACTAAGTCACTTTAGGGAGGCGATCCCAGTGACCCTAGGGGGATTGAGATGGAGACAGAGAGAAATGCAAGTGAAGCTCCTAAAGGTCAAGTCTAAGTTGAATTAAAGGTGGGAAGAGATGCATTGTAAGTCAAGTGATTGTTGTCCCACATGTATATTACTTCTCTAGATGATTGTACCTCCTTGAGACACAAGGAAATCCAAATTGCAATGATATATGTTAGTATGGATCAGTAAGTTAAGCTTTATTTCCCTAATTTGCAGTAGTAGATGACAGTTTATATCCGCAAATAAAACATCTATATCAACATGCAAAGATCTAAACTAGTTAAGTAAATCAACATCAAAATTAGCAATGAATATAGGCATAAAAATGGCACTTAAGAATCAAGAGAAGATGGCTGTTGTAAACATGTATTTTATGCAGAAAATTGAAGCCTTATGGCTGTAGCATTAAATGGCATGCAGCAAAAAAATTAACCATGGAAAAGTGCCAAGAACTAGCCCAAAAGGTGCACCCTAGTTAGTAGAGTAGGTGAGCAAAATTTAGGAGTTATGGCAAGTAGTTTATCTAGGTTAGATTAGCCCTAATGGCTGTAGGTTAGGGTTTATAACAAAAATCAAAGTAATGTGAGAGAGTGGAAGCCTTAGTAGGGGAAGACTCCTCTCAATGAGGCAAACCAACTTCAAGCAAGAAACTTTTCAAAAGATAAAAAATTGTGTTTCCCAAGGCAATGATTTTATATCTCCAATGCAAACGTATATGACTAGTGCCTTTACTATTGGGTTAATGTAATGAATTAAACAAAGAGCTAGAGAAGCTACCTCCTTGGGGGTGTAAGCCCTTTTACTTCCCAAGGCAAGTTTCTCTAGCTATGGTTTAAGCTAAGAGGGTGTATTCCCTTATACTTCTCTTAGCAAACCCTTGTATAAACAATGAGATGAAGCATAAAATGATGAATACTATAGTGGGGGTGTATGCCCTTATACTTCCCACTTAGCTCCTAGAATAACAATACTTGACTTGAAAAAATGATAGCATAATAGTAAAAGACCATACCAACATCAAGAAAAATGGCAAGATAATCCACAATAAGATCTAGAAAACATCATCCATGACTAGTGCTAGATTTCCACCAATCATTCATCAATAGATGGCTATAAACAAGAGCTAAAAGAGACGATCTTGCCAAAGATAGCGAAATTTTCAGATCAAGTTCTCTCACAATGAGGGAGAGTTATGTTTAAAATGAGATCTTATGATCTCTATTTATACAAAATGTAGCTAACATAGCTTGTCCATAAATTAAGGAGTAAAACACAAGATTAGGGGTCAACAACCCTAATCTTGCCCCCTTAACAAAGTAATATTAAACAATTCACTTAAAATTTCACTTTTTGTACAAATAAAACCCTAATTTAGGAGGACGTCACTCTTTTAGGGGACGTTTTTCCACTTTGAGGAAGTCATTGATGTTGGAGAAGCATGGATAGGCCTCCAAAGGCCACATGTCAAGCATCTAAGGACTCTCATCATGGTGAAGACCCTTATCCTCCTCAAACATCCATGTGTCACAAGAGTGGCACCTCACCACCATGCCCTAGCCCCCAAGATCATGACATCAAGATCAAAAGTGGAACGTTTTGCCCCTCCTGGGAAAAATGTTTGGCAAGTAAGGGGTGGGACAGGTTGTCCAAGTCTGATCTTTCTCATCTAGCATGTGGGCCCCTGACATCCAACCTATGGGTTTGTATCCCCATGGAAGCTCAAGCTAGGCTTGTTCTCCCAAAACTGTCCACCAACTAGGTCCTGCAAAGACAAATGAGCACGTCCTCCAAGGATCTCAAGTCATAACATCATGATAAATGAATCCAATCAATAAATAATCCATCTAAGCATGTGCATTGAATATTACTATATCAAACAATTAACAGCTCAAAGACATTATGCGACTTGTTAAGCTTAAATATGGGATGGTTGACGAGGTGTCTTATTGGGTAGATCTTTCCCTAGGTCAAGGAGAGCTTCCAAGGAGTCCCTCTCTAATCCATGTAAAGTGTATAATGTGGTTGGGGCTAAGACTCAATGGCCATAGGGCTCATGACATACAAGGGGTCATAGTGTCTCATTCATGGGTGCCTTTGTAGAGGGTGTGTGGTACCTTCGTTCACAAATGCACTTTTTCCAATCCCATCAATTGCCTTTTATCTTTATTTCTTTATATTTTCTTTCATAATAGCATAAGGAGAGATTGAAAATCACTGCCCTGGTGTGGTGACAAGGTGATGGCAATGTCACCCAAAAAAACCTAATGGAAATGATAAGGTTGACTCATGATGAGACCCCCTTTCTCTCAGCCATGCAACTGAGAGTCATTGCCATGGTTTGGTGACTAGATGATGACAATGCCATACCACTAGATATCCATGGATGTGATAGGTCGGCTCGTGATGAGACCATCCAATTGCATTCTCTAGCAGGAAGTTATCATCTACAAAGAAGAACTATACTATGACAGAACGAGAAGGTTTGGTGATGGTATACACCTTACAAAAGTTTAGACATTCCCTACTTGGATCTCACTTCTAGATGTATACAAACCACTATGTGTTGAGATACCTAGTGAAGAAGCCACTGTTAGGGGGAAGAATATGTAGGTGGCTACTATCATTCCAAGAATACAACTTTGAGGTGATCATGAAACCATGAAAGTTTAAATCAAGACCAAATCATTTGTCGTACATATTGTCAGGTGAAGATACAAAGAACTTGGAAGACAATTTACCAGATGCGCATTTGTTTGCAATTTAGATGGTGGATGATTATTTTGTAGAAATAGTTCATTTTTTTAGGACAAGAGTAGCTCCATCAGACTTCACTGTGGTATAGAAGAAGTAGTTCGTAGTGAAGGCAACATACTACCAGTTGATAGCATGAAATTCGTACAAGTTAGGCACAAACAATATTTTTCTACGTTGCATATTGGAGCATGAAAGAAATATGGTACTGTCATAAGCACATGAAGGGGTTGTAGGAGGCCACTATGCAGGAAAGGCGACAACCCAGAAGATTCTACATGTAGGATTATGGTGGCCTACCCTACATAGAGATGCTAAATAATTTTTCCAGAGTTGCGAGTTCTAACAAAGACTTGGGAAACCTTCTAGGAGAGATGAAATGCCCTTGGTTCCACATGTGACATTACAAGAATTTGACAAATGGGCAGTGGACTTTGTTGGGATGATTAACCTACCCACAAGACGATCAGGAGCTAGGTATATCATTACTGCGACATACTACTTAACCGGATGGGCCGAGGTAGAACCAACTAGAGACTACAATGCAGAGACAACTGTATGATTTTTATTCGAAAATGTAGTCACAAGGTTTGGATACCCAAGAATATTGATGAGTGATCAAGGAACACACTTTCTGAACAAGATGATTGCCGCATTAACAAAGGAATTTCAAATCCATCATCAGAAGAGTACACCATACCATCCTCATGCAATTGGCACCATAGAAGCGTTCTATAAGATTCTGGAACATGCAATGAAAAATGTTTTCAACATAAGTCGAGATGACTAGGACTTGAAGATTGCAACGATATTATGGGATATAGGACTACAGGCAAGAAGTTGACAGGACAAACTCCATTCAGTTTGACACATGGACAAGAAGCTATTATGCCGATGGATTTTATTGTACCTAATCCACATATCGTTACGATGTCAAAGATTACAGAATTAGGCACAATGGAAAAGAGATAATTAGAACTAATGGAATTAGAAAAAGATCGTGTCGTCGCAGGTTTCCATCAACAGGTACAAAAAGAACACAAGAAATCTTGGCATGACAGACATATCAAACATAATAAATTTTAGACATGATACTTAGTTTTACTGTATGACATTAAGTTTCTACAAAATCTAGGGAAGCTTCAGATGCATTGGTTAGGACCATACGTGATAAGGTTCATTACAAAAGTAGGTGCAGTCCAACTGGAGAAGTTGGATGGAGAAGTTATGGAAAGGCTAGTTAGCAGAAGTAGGATGAAACTTTACAGGGACAGTCATGCTTCTGCGCACTAGTCTGAACTGCACAAAATGTGTACCACAGTGTATTATAGTATAGGTAGAATAAGAAAGAAAAAGTAAACAAAAGAAGAAAAAGTAATACAAAGTGTTCAAAGTAAGCGACAAAAGGTTAGAAGGGAGCATAGAAGTATTGTTCAAACAGTCACAGAGACGAAGTAAACAGGAAGGAAGCATGTGCAAGAAGGAAGATTGGAATGTGACATAAGTAGATGAAGAAAGCAGGAAAAAAATTAAGACAATCCATGACGAGACATGCAATAAAAAGCTACCATGACGACAAAGTAGTGGCACCACATAACCATAAATGAAGATCGCAAGAAGATTTTGATAGGTTGGAGAATCTAACAGATAATTCACTGAAGATACAGAGTTAATGAAGTGTTAAGGTAGGTAATCAATGCTAAGGTGAGTGGGTTAAACTGTAAGTTTGGGAGAAAATGAGATTATAAACAACTGATAAGTGGATAAAACTAGTCGAAAGGTCAAATGAGGAGAAGTATTGTTATTCATATTTTCATAGAGAGCAATGAAAAGAGAGAGCGTGGATCCAATTGAAAGACGAACATAGACAAAGAATTTAGTTATAGTAAAGAGTTGCAGAGAACAATAACACCACCTAAGGAAACAACGACATCTTCATTAGCACCGAAGAAACTGCGTAGTAGGCCACAAATAATACCAGTACAGGCAGAGACACTAGGAGCATCAATGTCAGATCCGAGCTCAGCCAATTTTCCAAGAGACTATATACCGCCCAAGAAAGACACAATTAAGTCATTCAACATATCAAAAGATGCTAAGTACGAACTTGTGGAGCCAAAAATTGCACATGGCATGATTGTGGAGGAAGACATGTTAGGTTTGATACCAAGCTTAAAATATGCAAACCATGACATTACAGATAAGAATAAATTTTTGGAGTTGGTGTCGAGAAAGTATTTGAAGAGGTACGTCAGTGCAGAGACAAGGATGGTTGTGATAGAACCAAAGATATGGGAAATAGTGTTATAGAAATCAAGAATTTTGAACTTATTCGATATACCACACTTTGGGAGGAGCATAGATATTAACGCCTACATAAAATGTTGTTGAGTTGTGTACATGGAGGATAATTGTGGCTTGACAGACTGATCTCAATTGATACAAAATTGATTGTGTGCATCACTGGACTACCATCACAAGGGGAGGACCCTTCACTGATATTTGTAGACAAAAAAGAATGAGAAGGATCTATTAGAGAGCATGAAAGAAAAGTTTCATAGATTTCTAGGACAACATGGTTTAGATGTAGGAAGTATATGGGACCCCACAATGAGGTTTGCGACACAAGAATTAGCTTGAAAATTGTTAAGGAAGTGTAGGAGAGACCAAGTACCAATGAAAGTCATCGCGATAATGGAGACGTGCGTCGAGGGCGTATAGATAAACTGGGTGACATTCTTTCTCAACTAGTTCTTGATCGATTGTGAGGAAGCACGATATAAAGGGACCAAATTTCACTACGCATGGATATTAATTCTAATAGCATTATCAACATGGAGGGAGTTGGATGACACACAGGTTTTTGAAGTAAGAGATAATCCATGTCTAGAAGCAATATATCAGAACCTATGGAATACTGCACATAAGGTGTGATATCTAGACAACAATGTTGCTTTTTATATATACAAAGAAACAATTCGAACAAGTATTCAGAGTACGCCACACATACCACCACAGGTGGTCAAAGCACACAAGTGAGTTGCACACTTTAAGGCATGGTGCCACCACATGTATGTGCAAGCCAAGAAGGATTCAAACCAAGAGTGGATGCCCACACGGTATAGGTGAACTGAGGAAGAGATGGGACACATTATGGCAGATTGGGCTGACGATTGGAAAATCCCATAAATAGAGACGGAGCAACCAAAGACACAATTACTAGATCCTAAAGACATATCAAGAAAAGAATAAAGAGAAGAATAAGAAAGAGGAAATGGTGTAGGAAGAACAACAAAAAAGACATACCCGCACACGAGAGAGAAGCGCAAAGACACAGACATAAGGAAAGCAACCACATAGTGGAAGAAAATGAAAGCTTTAAGGGAACTAGCTGTTTAAGCCCTGATAGAAGATGACTTGGATAAGATTGCATACCAAGTTAAAGAAGTAATAGATGAGGCATTTGAGTGCGCAACAAGATAATAGGAGGAAAGACACACATATATGTAAGCACAATTTACTGCATTGCGACAATTTTTGGAGACTACACAACTTGCAACAGTACAAATCGGTCACCAAGTGCAAGCAAAGAATACAACGCAAATACTTGAGGTGAAACTGATGACATCTATTGTATCTAGAGAAAGACATGTAATGAAGATAGCGACATGATCCCTAGAGTTCCCCACAATAGAGTTGAAGGAGCAAGAAAATACATTTTGGGGTCTCTCAGCTGCCTTAGGGGTCTCTCAGCTGCCTTCCAAAATTTTGTATGAGTTACAATTGCGCGTGACAGAGGAAATTTAGGTGTGTGTAGTATCGACCTCATTGGATCTAATGAAGATAATCATAGAGGAGGATATGTTGCAAGCATAATACAACCAAATCAGGCATGAGTGGGATGAGGCAACACAAAATGCAGAAAGAGTCAAACAAGCAGTCGAGGGGGTCTACAACATTATTCTAGAAGTACTAAGGGAGGAAGATGCCCCATTGGAAGAACAAGTGACAAAGATGAGCAAAGCCATTCACAGCTTCCAAATAAAGATCATCGATTTAGAGGCACATATATACCAAGCACTCCCCCGAAGGAAAGGGAGCGATGCGAAAAGATGGCCACCACAAGCATAAAGAACATCAAGAGTATGGAAGTAGAATGTGCTAAGATGTATGCAAAAAGCGCGGGTGTTTGGACGCAACTGACTAAAGATGTGGAGCTGCAGGAGATTGGTTAGAAGATACATGCTACATGGGATAAGGCGTAGACGCTCAAATAAGTAATGAGTACATTACTGCCAACATAGGTGGTAATAGAAATGGTTGAAAACAAGAAGCTATATTCATAAATAAATCAACTAAGGGCAGAGCAGTAGGCTTGTGCGCAAAAGATTGATGTCTTACAAGAAGAAGCCAATAAGGTAGCAACACAGTTAGTAGCCACTCAAGGCATGGTCAAGTAGGTAACATAAGAAACCACTAAGAAATTGAAGACTCACTTAACTACATAAATGGTTAAGGAAATTGTACAACATGAAGCACAAGTCAAGGAAAAAGTTGCCACGACCAGCGATATCCTACAAATTTTTTTTGCAACCTGGAAGCAGGCCTGAAGTGGTTCAGGATGAGCCACATATTAGTGTTGGGGACCTACCGGAGTAGAATATTTTGGATAAGTCTTGGGAGTCATGCAGGAATGGATTGTGCGAAATTTTGGCTAACAAGTAATGCACGCAGAAAGCAGTTGGAGCATATTCAAGAGTTAGCGCGCAAAAGGCGTAAAGTAGTTAGGATTTTGGGACATTTTGTCGACATTGTAACATACTTAGCCCTATTGTAAAGCTATAAATTGTAATGGGTTTTTGGGTAGAAGGGGTTGGTGAGCTATGGATGAGTGATGATTTAGTTGAGCTTTTGGGAGTTAGTCAATTTTGGAAGAAGTTTTCAGGTATGACTGAGGTTTTTGGGAGTTAGGTTCGCATTGCAGCAGAACGGTTGAGGCAAGTTTGGGTAATGTTAAATGATTCATCTTATTGTAAGCACAGTGTACAACTGTAAGGAGACTACTAATGAATAAAATAAGAATCCAGTCGTTGTGGAAGTAGCCCAGTTTGAGGTGAACCACGTTAAAACCTTATGTCATGATGTGTTGTTTTTGTGTGTTCTATTTTTGATGCATATGATGTTTACTGTTATTGCGCAATGATGATAAATGCTTAACTATTCTGAATATGTCATTATTATATGTTGTTATGGTCATGCACACTTAAGTTAGTGATGAATGAATGCATGTTAAGTGGAGTGATGTCATGCACAGAGTATGCTGAATGATAATTAAAGGTTAAGTAACATAAACTGCACACACAATAGATGAATGGATAGTGCATAGTTGTTAAGCCCTAAATAGTGGCTCATTGCCCCTTAATTGGGGCATATTACATTAGTAATGTTATTTTATTTATGTCGGATTGAGTCCATTAGTTGTAATTGTATCTCCTAGTCTCCTATATATACCAAGGAGACATTTTCATTTGGAATCATCTTGTATTTGGAAATTTATGTGGGGTATAAGGAGGTTGCTCCCTTGAAGAGGCTTATTACCCGAAATTCTCTCTTTTTCAAGGTGTTGAGTACTTATTCTGAGGTTTTTCTATGCTATATTGATATTTGGTTCTTAACAATAGTATGGTTCCCCCTCACTTCCCCCCCACTATAGAAACTTGGTTTCTGTAGCCCCTCTAGATGCCTCGGGTGAGACTTCACTTGCTTGTAGGTGAGGCCGAAAGGGCCGATGTCTAAGGGCTTTGTTGGTTTATTAATTATTAACCCTGGGTATACCCTCTGCGTGCCAACAAACTCCCATTTATGTGAAGCAAAAGGGATAGAACAAGGCAGATGGAATTCATGTTGAAAATGGGGGAAAATGTTTCATTATCCAATCCCTTCAACTTGACAAAATCCTTTGGAAACTAATGAAGAATTATGTCTTTCAACACTTTCCATCTAATACATACTTAGTTCTATACATCCATTTACATCCAACACATTTTCTTCCTTTTGAAAGAGGTACAAGATCGCAAGTATCATTTCCCATTAAGGAACAATATTCTTCATTCATTATCGTGTCCCAATCTGGATGGCCATAAGATTTTGCAAATGTTTATAGACTTGTTGTGGCTATAAAAACTCCCATTAATTTTTTTTGTTCCAAGAAAATTGAATGACCCCCCTTACTAAAAATTCTACATGAGTTTTGAAGTTTATGAGTGATTCATCAAGTCTGGATGATCTTGTAAGGTTTACATAGGAAGAACTTCATTCATATACCTTCTTGACTTCTAAACAATCCATTTTTCAACTCTCATTTGTATGAAAAAACCACTTTTTTTTATTTTATTTCTCCTATGTTTGGATTTCAATGTTTTATGTAACTTTGGATTCTCCTTAAATCTCATTCATAACTCGAATCTTTCATAGGGGGTTTTCCTTTAGTTTGAAAGCCTACTGGGTTTGATCTATCAGATTCGTTTCATTAGAAACATGGTTTGTTTTATTCATAAGATCTTTCTAAAGCGCGAAGCCTGAAAGACTATCAAAATCCCCCTCTTTGGGTTCTTCTCGATCGGAATGCCAAAGTATAGTTGTGATTGTTCTCTTCCAAAAAGGGATTTTACCGAAAACCTATTAGATGCTTCTTTTCAGATTCATTCTTTTCAGAATGTCAAAAGGCCTAAACCCTTCCAATATACTTTTCCCGAAAATATTTCTTTTCGAAAGGTCTTTCCGTAAGGTTGCCTTGCGATAATTGTTTCTGCTTAATTTTACCTGCAGGATTACCTTCAAGGTTTATATTTTATCACTTCAAATGATCCGGATTTATGTAGGAACACAATGAAATACAAAAATACACATAAACATAGAGATGCAACGGAAATAAGACTTCATTTCATTAATAACAAATGACTGAAACATGCTTACAGACAGAATGGAAATAAACTAGCTAGGGCGCTGGTAGCTGATCTCTGAGAAGAGATGTGGCCGCTACTCACATTCGTGAGAAGATCATTACAATGAGGCTCTGAAGGCCCTTTTACAATAAACGGGAATGCCAAAAGTCCTAGACATACAAAAACCTAACCCTGGGAGATGAAGCGCCAAAAGTCATGTGGGCCCCGTTTGGGTAAGTTGGTACATCAACTTCCCGGGGTCGTAACGTTTGCATACGATATCTGTTTTAGGCGTATGATAGCCCATTGGAAAGATCTATCCGAGGAATACAACATTTTTGACAAAATTTGTGACAAATTTTGCAACCGCAACACAACATACCCCAAAAAACGTTGTTTAGGGCCTCAAAATGGCTCCAGAAGTTCAGGACCTGAAAACTGCTAAAAATAGTTAACTGTGCGAAAACTAAAAAACTGAAAGAAGCACTGGTGGGGGTCCAAGTGGAATTGGTGGGTGGCCACCAATATCCACCTGGATCATCAAAGGTTTTGGTTTATGGTTAGTTTAAATGACCTTTTTATTATTTAAAACATTGCTAACCCCTATTTGTTGTTTTCCTTTGATAAGCTTGTCTTAGCACTCTTCCCAAGGCCATATTCCGAATATTTGTTTGGGGATTCTCTTTCGGGTTTTCTCATGAGTCAATCACTCATATTCCTACCAACCATCTTCTTCTGAAGAGATTTTATTCTGATAGGCTATATTGTAAGGTTTTCCTAACGATGGATTTTCCCTTTTAATACTTCTCGTGAGCTTACCATTTTGGCATTTATACTTTACTTTTATGAAGGTTGGTTATAAAGGGTTTTAGTAAAAAATGTGCATGTAACCCATGTATGTCCTTTTCCTTTGAAAAACATGCTTTGAAACTATTACCAAGGATATCTCTATTGGGTTCTATCGTAAGCTAAACACTCATGTTCTTTCTGATGAGGTTTTTCCTAGATGAAATCTCTCGAAGATAGGTCTCCTCGAATACCTTGTTTCTGAACGTATGTGATAAAGATTTTACTGGCTAATTGAGATTTGTTGTGATAAATTGTAAAGCATTGAGGTAAGGTCATGGTTGAATAAGAGATTATTTTATTACATTTATATTGTTTCGAAACACTCAATGTTGTTTTGTATTATGCAGGAATTCAAAAGTGTAGAATTTCAAAAGTCTGAATGCGAAGAGGAAAGACACCCACATGAAATGTTTCCACTCAAGTGAAAAGTTCATAGAACCTATTATTAGATACAAACTACTTCAATGGGATGGATGATTGTCCTACCTCGAATGATATCTATAGAATGTTCGTCGATGGGGATTTTCCCAAGGACGATGATGATCTGGAAATATATCAGAATATAAGGAAGAATGGATTATATGCTTTTGTTGCGAGACCCACACTCTTCCCTTACAATGATGCTTCAATGTGGGTATTCTCCCATTTAGACGCAGAGAAAGCTATAGTGGTGAATGAGCTTAAATCCCCTATTGCTTTGTTGAATCCAAATTATATTCACGTGAGATATCACCTACACGAGCCTAATGCCTTCCTGAATAAGTAATTATTGGACACATTTAAAAAACACCATCCTAACCTAGTCGAATTAGTAGAATAATGGTGGAATGAAGACACAGATTCCACATAGAAATACGACAGATTATACCAAATACAACACTTCGAGAAACCCTACTAGTTGTTGATGTCAATGATCTGTAGGTTGTATGGTGAAGAAACCTGTACACATTTTAAGCTAGAATGGACACCATTGGCATACTTCGTGGCCAAGGCAGGAGAGATATTCAAATGGACACAAATCCTTTCGATCAACATTTTTTAAGATGTCAAGGAAGATCAAAGACTAAAGAAACCAAGTTTTTAGATGTCCTCATATTTAATAGATGTCATGTGCTCTTCAATACATTTTCCTGCAATGGAATGGGATTGGAACACCACCTTACCTCCTATTAATGTATATTGCTTTGAATTATGGGACAATAATTATAAGAAATATCTCTATGATATATGTGAACATTTCATGGCACCAATATTTTATGTCATATTCAACAAGAATCCTCATACACTATATCAAGGAGTTATAGAAGCTATTAAGGACATAGGGGATTGGTGATCCAGATTATTTTTGAAAACGAAATGAAAGCGGAGATATAATAAAGAAATGTACAGAGATATATCAAATATCCAAAAAAATATAATAGAAATGTATAAGAGATGCAACCATAAACACAGAGATACAATAATACACAATTTCTATTAATGTGCGAAATGTACAGAACTATAAAAATACAGAGTGAAAGACTCGCTATAATGGTGACAACTTATCTCTGAGAAGAGATGTGATGGCTACTCGCATTCACAAGAAAATGATTGTTACAATGAGGCTCCAAGGCCTTTTTAACATAAGTGAAATCCAAAACCCTAACCCTGGAAGATGAAAAGCCAAAAGGTTTGCGGGCCCCGATGGGGGTAGTTGATACGTCAACTTCTCTGGGGCGTAACTTTTGCATACGATCTCCGTTTGGGGTGTTGGATACACCATTGAAAAGGTATAACTGAGAATAACGATTTTCGACTGGCCCAGGTCAATGATTTTTAGAATTACTTGGGCCCCAAATCCCCAAAAAAAGTCGTTTAGGGCCTCAAAACAACCCCGAAAGTTTGGAACCCGAAAAACTGTCGAAAAACTACCAAGATGGAAAACTGTTTTTCGAGCCCATGGAATAGGTGGGTGGACACCGATATCCACCTGGATCAATACTACCTCCTTAAGAAGCAATGGTCTCCATTGTGTTGAGGTACCAGTGGAGAGGGGAAGCGTTTGCTGAATCTGAACCTTGGTGAGCTACTTTCCTTGGTGGAGAAGTCACGTTGCTTAGCTGGTTGAAGACTGTCACGAACCTGTTGTTGGTGGGGTTAGACCTTTTTAACCAATCGAGCTACCTGAGATGACTGTGTGCAGAAGGAATCTTTGCGCTTTGTTGCAATCTTGTCAGCTTACTTCTGTTGGATAGAAGGTGCTTGGGCCAAGGCTGTAGTGGTTGTAGTATCCTTCTATTCACCTTTTGAACAGATTGTGAAGAAGCTAAATTTTGTAGTATGAGATACTACCTTGCGACACTTTTTAGGTGGGACAATAGTCAGAACCACCTCTGGTATCCTGTAGAGATGACCCCCGAGAGTACCAATGACACTACAGGGTTGAGAATCATAGATAACATGGCGCTTCCACATATATGGCTGGCCCAAGAGAAAATCACATACATCCAACGAAGCAACATCAGATAATGCCTCATCCTTGAAGGGCTGGATGCTATATGACAATAGACACTGTTGGCTAACACAAAGATCTCATCCCTGACAAAGCCACTCAATGATGTATGGCCGTGGGTGTGGTGTTGTCGATGATCTTAACTATTTGACGACCTCTTCCGAGATGGGGTTCTTCTGGCTTCCGCTATCAACAATAAAATGTAGTGGGATCCCCTTCACCCACATTTGTGAATGAAAACGGTGCTCCCCCTCTTCAAGATATGTTGGTTCTTTTGGTTGAATTGTTGCAGTCACAACAATTGCAATGGGGTCTGCGTCGATGATCTGTCTTATGTTAGTATTTTTTGAATCAGATTCTGAATCGGGGTTCGACTCCTTGTCTTTGATTTCGGCCACCAATCACTGTTTTGAGCGACATTCATCGATGTTGTGCCAGGGGATTTTGTGGAAATCGCACCATTTTCTAGTGTCCTTCTTCGTCTTTTCGTGACCCTTCTTTTCCCATGGACTGGTTTTCGGGAGACTGTTTGTTAGAGATGTCTTTATCATACTTTGGCTATTGCGGATTTGCAGACATGAACACCCGTTTGTTTTGGTGCTTAAATTTCTGCTTGATTTTAACAACATATCGATAAACAACACCCAGTGATGAGATGTCCAAAATATCCATTTCAGTTTAGATGTATATGTGTAGAGCCCCATGGTATTTCAGAACCAAATGTCGCTCGTAGTCTTTGATACCCATATTGGTGCGCAAGGTATGGAAGGTATTGGTGAACTCCAGAACTACTTGGCCCCTCTCTTGCCGTAGTGTGGTCCATATCATGTACTGGTCCTCATAGTTTCCAACAGGGTAATATTGTTCCTTGACCACATCCACAAAAAAATCCCAAGTGGTCTCGACCCCATATATTCTAGATTCCTTTATGGAGCTTTGCTCCGAGTAATTTTGCCACCAATGTTTGACATGGGGGAGAGCCTTAAGGAGTGCAAAGGTGATCTTTTCCCTGTTAGAAAAATGGTGAACAAAGAAATAACCTTCTAGTAGATTTAACCATTTGTCTAGGGCATCCACATCTATCTAACCTTCAAATATGGGAATATCAAAATTAACCTGTACCTTGAAGGGCGAGGTGCCTCCAAAGTGGTCACTTGATTAAGACGCGCCTATTTTTATCGGCAGGTGTTGAAGGATGTGGGAAAAATTCTCCATCATTTCGTTCCTCTGTCGTGTGATAGCTTGCTCAAGCAATATATTAATAGAATATTCTGCTCCGTCATTTTTCTTTTCTTCCACCATGGAGGGTTTCTTGGGCGTGCGAGAGCGATTTACTCAAGAGAGACAAGCTCGAGACCCAAATTGCTATACTCGAACCTCGTCGGGGACATGCACAAAAAAATGATCAAGAGCAACTTACTATGATACCACTGATCCAGATTATTTTTGAGAACGAAATGAAAGCGGAGATATAATAAAGAAATATACATAGATATATCCGATATCCAAAAAATATGATAGAAATGTATCAGAGATGCAACCATAAACATAGAGATACAGTAATACGCAATTTCTATTACTGTGAGAAATGTGTAGCACTGTAAAAGTACAGAGTGAAAGACTCACTAGAATGGTGGAAACTTATCTCTGAGAAGAGATGTGATGGCTACTCGCATTCACAAGAATATGATTATTACAATGAAGCTCCAAGGCATTTTTAACATAAGTGAAATCCAAAACCCTAACATGGGGAGATGAAAATCCAAAAGGTTTGTAGGCCCCAATGGGGGTAGTTGATACTCAACTTCTCGGGGAGTAACTTTTGCATACGATCTCCATTTAGGGTGCTCGATACACCGTTGGAAAGGTCTAACCGAGAAGAACGATTTTCCACTAGCTTAGCTCAATGGATATAATAATCACTTGGGACCCAAATCTCCAAAAAACGTCATTTAGGGCCTCAAAACGACCCCAGAAGTTTGGAACTCGAAAACTTGTCGAAATTCCAAGATGGAAAACTATTTTTCGAGCCTATGGAATAGGTGGGTGGCCACCGATATCCACCTGGATCAATACTACCTCCTTAAGAAGCAATGGTCTCCATTGCATTGAGGTACCGGGGGAGAGGGGGAAGCGTTTGCTGAATCTGAACCTTGGTGAGCTACTTTCCTTGCTGGAGAAGTCACACTGCTTAGCTTGTTGAACACTGTCATGAACCTGTTGTTGACAGGGTTAGACCTTTTTAACCATCCAGGCTACCTGAGATGACTGTGTGCAGAAGGAATCTTTGTGCTTTGTTGCAATCTTGTCAATCTGCTTCTGTTGGATAGAAGGTGCTTGGGCCAAGGCTATAGTGGTTGCAGTATCCTTCTATTCACCTTTTGAACAGATTGTGAAGAAGCTAAATTTTGTAGTATGAGATACTACCTCGCGACACTGTTTAGGTGGGACAATAGTCAGAACCACCTCTGGTATCGTGTAGAGATGACTCCCCGGAGTAACAATGACACTACAGGGTCGAGAATCATAGATAACATGGTGCTTCCACATATATGGTAGGCCCAAGAGAACATTACATATATACAACAAGGCAACATCACATAATACCTCATCCTTGAAGGGCTGGATGCCGTATGACAATCGACACTGCTGGCTAACATGAAGATCTTGTCCTTAACAAAGCCACACAATGTTGTATGGCTGTGAATGTGGTGTTGTCGATGATCCTAACTGTTTGACAACCTCTGCCGAGATGAGGTTCTTCAGGCTTCCGCTATCAACAATAAAATGTAGTGGGGTCCCCTTCACCCACATTTGTGAATAAAAAAGGTGCTCCCCCTCTTCAGGACACGTTGGTTCTTCTAGTTGAATTGTTGGGGTCACAACAATCGTAGTGGGGTCTATGCGATGATCTATCTTCTGTCAGTATTTTCTGAATCAAATTATGAATTAGGGTTTGACTCCTTGTCTTTGATTTCGGCCACCAATGACTGTTTTGAGTGACATTCATCGATGTTGTGCCAGGGGCTTTTGTGGAAATCGCACCATTTTCCAGTGTCCTTCTTTGTCTTTTCATGACCCTTCTTTTCCCGTGGACTAGTTTTCGGGAGACTGTTTGTTAGAGCCATCTTTATCATACTTTGGCTATTGCGTATTTGTAGACCCAAACTCCCGTTTGTTTTAGTGCTTAAATTTCTGCTCGATTTTAACAACATATCGATAAGCAACACCTAGTGATGAGATGTCCAAAAAATCCATTTCAGTTTAGATGTATATGTGTAGAGCCCCACGGTATTTTAGAACCAAATGTCGCTAGGAGTCTTTGATACCGATCTTGGTGCGCAAGATATGGAAGGTATTGGTGAACTTCGAAACTGCTTGGCCCCTCTCTTGACTTAGTGTGGTCCATCTCATGTACTGGTCCTCATAGTTTCCAACAGGGTAATATTGTTCCTTGACCGCATCCACAAAAAAATCCCAAGTGGGCTCGACCCCATATATTCCAGATTCCTCTATGGAGCTTTGCTCCTAGTAAGTTTGCCACCAATGTTTGACATGGGGGAGAGCGTTAAGGAGTGCGAAGGTGATCTTTTCCCTATTAGAAAAATGGTGAACAAAGAAATAACCTTCTAGTAGATTTAAGCATTTGTCTAGGGCATCCACATCTATCTGACCTTCAAATATGGGAATATCAAAATTAACCTGTACCTTGAAGGGAGAGGTGCCTCCAAATTGGTCGCTTGATGAAGACGTGCTTGTTTTTATCGACAGGCTTTCAAGGATGTGGGAAAAATTCTCCATCATTTCGTTCCTCTGTCGCGTGAGAGCTTGCTCAAGCAACATATTAATAGAATATCCTGCTCCGTCATTTTTATTTTCTTCCACCATGGAGGGTTTCTTGGGTGTGCAAGAGAGATTTACTCAAGAGAGACAAGCTCAAGACCCAAATTGCTATACTCGGACCTCGTCGGGGACATGCAAAAAAAAACGATCAAGAGCAGCCTACTATGATACCGTTGATCTAGATTATTTTTGAGAACGAAATGAAAGCGGAGATATAATAAAGAAATGTACATAGATATATCGGATATCCAAAAGATATGATATAAATGTATCAGATATGCAACCATAAACAGAGAGATACTGTAATACACAATTTATATTAATGTGCAAAATGTACAGAACTGTAAAACTACATAGTGAAAGATTCGCTAGAATGGTGGCAACTTATCTCCGAGAAGAGATGTGACAACTTTGCATTCACAAGAATATGATTGTTACAATGAAGCTCCAAGGCCTTTTTAACATAAGTGAAATCCAAAACCCTAACCCCGGGAGATGAAAAGCCAAAAGGTTTGCAGGCCCCGATGGGGTTAGTTGATACGTCAACTTCTCGGGGGAGTAACTTTTGCATACGATCTTTGTTTAGGGCACTTGATACACCGTTGGAAAGGTCTAACCAAGAAGAACGATTTTCCACTAGCCTAGCTCAATGGGTTTAATAATCACTTGGGACCCAAATCCCCAAAAAACGTCATTTAGGGCCTCAAAATGACCCTGAAAGTTTGGAACTTGAAAAATTGTTGAAATTCCAAGATGGAAAACTGTTTTTCGAGCCCATGGAATAGGTGGGTGGCCACCGATATCCACCTAGATCAATCCTCCCTCATTAGGAAGCAATGGTCTCCATTGCATTCAGAGCCTGAGTGAGAGGGGGAAGCGTTTGTTGAATCTTAACCTTGGTGAGCTACTTTCCTTACTAAAGAAGGCACACTACTTAGCTTGTTGAAGACTGTCATGAACCTATTGTTGGTGGGTTTGGAACTTTTTAACTAGTCGGGCTACCTGAGATGACTGCGTGCAAAAGGAATCTTTGAGTTTTGTTGCAATATTGTCAACTTGCTTATGTTGGATAGAAGGTGCTTGGGCCAAGGCTGTAGTGGTTGCAGTATCCTTCTGTTCACGTTTTGAACAGATTGTGAAGAAGCCAAATTTTTTAGTATGAGATACTACCTTGCGGCAATGTTTAGGAGGGACAATACTTAGAATCACCTCTGATATCCTGTAGAGATGACCCCCCATAGTAGCAATGACACTACGAGGTCGAGACTCATAGATAACATGGTGCTTCCACATATATGGCTGGCCCAAGAGAACACCACATACATCCAATGAGGAAACATCACATAATACATCATCCTTGAAGGGATGGATGTCGTATGACAATCGACACTTGTAGATTTTAACCTTGTACAATATTTACTGCAAACAAATTTTCAATAAAAGAACAAAAAATATACAATGGAAAATACAAACATTACACAGATATTTTTCCCCTGGAAACCCGAACCGAGAAAACCAACATATTCTATATTCATTCATAGTGATACATTGTTTACAATACAATATACATATTGGAGCCGATGACATCCAAAACCCTAACCCAATGACATAGATTAGTCCAAAACCCTAATTCCTTAACTGAAAATAGAAAACCATCGGCAAAGAAAACATTTGAAACATAGATCTTGTCCTTGGCGAAGGTACCCGATGTTGTATGGCTGTGGCTGTGGTGGTGTCGACAATACCAACTGTTTGATGACCTCTGCTGAGATGAGGTTCTTCTGGCTTCCACTATCAAAAATAAAATGCCGTGGGGTCCCCTTCACCCACATTTGTGAATGAAAAAGGCGCTCCCCCACTTCAGGATCTGTTGGTTCTTCTGGTTGAATTATTGCAGTCTCGACAATTGCAGTGGGGTCTGCGTCGATGATTTGTCTTCTGTCAGAATTTTTTGAATCAGATTTCGAATCAGGGTTTGGCTCCTTGTCTTTGATTTCGACCACCAAGGGTTGTTTTGAGCGACATTCATCTGTGTTGTGCTAGGGGATTTTGTGGAAATCGCACCATTTTCCAGTGTCCTTCTTCGTCTTTCTGTGACCCTTCTTTTCCCGTGGGTTGGATTGGTTTTTAGGAAGTTGTTTGTTAGAGTTTTCTTTATCATACTTTGGCTGTTGTGAATTTGCAGACCCGAACTCCCACTTTTTTTTGTGCTTAAATTTTTGCTCGATTTTAACAACATAGAGATAAGCAACACCCAGTGATGAGAAGTCTAGAAAATCCATTTCCATTTGGATGTATCTGTGTAGAGCCCCACGGTATTGCAGAACCAAATGTCGCTCAGAGTCTTTGATACCTATATTGGTGTGCAAGGTATGGAAGGTATTGGTGAACTCCATAACTGCTTGGCCCCTCTCTTGCCGTAGTGTGGTCCATGTCATGTACCGGTCCTCATAGTTGCCAACAGGGTAATATTGTTCCTTGACCGCATCCACAAAAAAATCCCAAGAGTGCTCGACCCCATATATTCTAGATTCCTTTGTGGAGCTTTGGTCCTAGTAATTTTCCCACCAATGTTTTACATGGGGGAGATCCTTAAGGAGTGCGAAGGTGATATTTTCCCTGTTAGAAAAATGGTGAACAAAAAAATAACTTTCTAGCAGATTTAACCATTTGTCTAGCGCATCCGCATCTATCTGACCTTCAAATACATGAATATCAAAATTAACCTGTATATTGGAAGGCGAGGTGCCTCCAAAGTGTCCGCTTGATGAAAACGCTCCTATTTTTATTGACAGACGTTGAAGGTTGTGGTAAAAATTCTCCATCATTTCGTCCCTTTGTCGCATGAGAGCTTGCTCAAGCAACAAATTAATAGAATCTTCTGCTCCATCATTTTTATTTTCTTCTACCATGGAAGCTTTCTTGGGCATGTGAGAGCAATTTTCCTTAAGGGATACAAGCTCGAGACCCAACTTGCTATGCTCGGACCTCATCGGGGAAATGCACTGAAAAACGATCAAGAGCAACCTGCTTTGATACCACTGATCCATATTATTTTTTAGAACGAAATGAAAGCAAAGATATAATAAATAAATGTACAGAGATATATAGGATATCCAAAAAATATAATAGAAACGTATCAGAGATGCAACCATAAACACGAAGATACAATAATACACAATTTCTATTAATGTGCGAGAAGTACAGAACTGTAAAAATACAGAGTGAAAGACTCGCTAGAATGGGGGCAACTTATCTCTGAGAACAGATGTGATGGCTACTTACATTCGCAAGAAGATGATTGTTACAATGAGGCTCCAAGGCCTTTTTAACATAAGTGAAATCCAAAACCCTAACCACAGAAGATGAAAATCCAAAAGGTTTGCGGGCCCCGATGGGGGTAGTTGATACGTCAACTTCACGAGGGCGTAGATTTTGCATACGATCTCTGTTTGGGGTGCTCGATACATCGTTGGAAAGGTCTAATCGAGAAGAACGATTTTTGACTAGCCCAAGTAAGTGCCTTTAATAGTCACCGGGGCCCCAAATCCCCAAAAACGTCGTTTAGGGCCTCAAAACAATCCCGAAAGTTTGGAACCCGAAAAACTGTCAAAAAACTGCCAAGATGAAAAACTATTTTTTGAGCCCATGGAATAGGTGAGTGGCCACCGATATCCACCTGGATCAATCCTCCCTACTTAGGAAGAAATGGTCTCCATTGCGTTGAGGTCCCCGGGGAGAGGGGGAAGCGTTTGCTAAATCTTAACCTTGGTGAGATACTTTCCTTGCTGGAGAAGTCACGTTGCTTAGCTTGTTGAAGACTGTCACGAACCTGTTGTTGGCGGGGTTGGACTTTTTTAACCAATCGGGCTACTTGAGATGACTATGTGCAAAAGGAATATTTGTGCTTTGTTGAAATATTGTCAACCTGCTTCTGTTGGATAGAAGGTGCTTGGGCCAAGGCTGTAGTGGTTGCAATATCCTGTTGTTCACCTTTTGAAAAAATTGTGAAGAAGCTAAATTTTGTAGTATGAGATACTACCTTGCGGCATTGTTTATGTGGGACAATAGTCAGAACCACCTATGGTATCATGTAGAGA
>SNQJ01S0048254.1:79297-93513 GCA_010110895.2 Picea sitchensis | reverse complement strand
CGACAATGACATCAACTTTGTGGGGAATTTTATCATTTCATAAATATTTGGTTCTACAACATGCTCTTCATTGCTACAAAATGACCCACCGTTAAACTCTTCCAACATAGTTTCTTTCTTGAATACATTTCTTAAATCCAGAATATCACATTCACTTATCTTTAACAAGGTCAGAGATCAATAGTTTGATGTTATCAACTCAAGGTCACTAACATTAAAATTTTCCAAACCTGTCATGTAAAAGTTCAAAACTTCTAATAAAGAACTATGAAGTGCAAGTTCATGTAACGATTCTCCACTTCATTTTCATTCTTGATCCCATGCAGTCCCTAGTGTTGTAACCTTGGATTTGATACCATATATAACAACCCCATAAATAAAAATACAAAATATTGTTGCAATATTTATCTTCTCTTATAAGTAATTGAATATGCAAGTAAAAACTGTTTAGGCCACTTTCAAGAATTGTTCAATTTCCTCTGGCCAATAAAACTTTAAAGAGATTCATAGCTCCTAAGAAGCACATATCAAGATGTATTTTATGTTAAGAATATAAAAACTATTACATAAGACTACCATAGATTTATCTTAACTCTGTATTTATTAAACAAAATAATAAAAGCTAGAAAAGTAAGGTGGTTTACAACTTTGACTATTTTTATGATTTTTACACTTAGTAAAGACACACAAGAAATACATTGCTATTTCCACCTCCCTAGGGTTGTAAAATTACCTAAAAATTAAGGATAAAGGAATCTAACAATGAGGAATCTGGAGAAAAAATAGTCATCGGGCTCTTAGAGAATTGGATAGCAACTGACAAACTTTTAAGTGCATTCAGAAGTTGTACTTAAATTTATTGAAAAAAAGCACCAAAATATTTCAAGGCATACTTGATTCAATTATTTAAGGTATTTTAGAATACTTGTCGAAGTTAGCTTTAAATCAAAATCTTATCATCAAGATTCCTTTTATCTACAAGATAAGCTTTATTCCCAATGTCTAATTATTGTTATACTTGTTAAATACAGAATCAACAAATATTCAATTAATCTGATGAGAAATAAACAAGATCAATAGAAATCACATACACACACAATATGACACAGATATTTACGTGGTAAAACCCTTCTTGTAAGGGAAACCTCCACGGGGCAATCATAATCGATCTTTGATTATTGTTCAAGGGAGATGAATACATCAACCATCAAGTTCAGGATTCCAATGGTACAAACAACCATTCGACCACTCACTCTTCTCCACTTCACTATATCCTCTCATTCGATTATGCCTCGATATGAGCTTACATCGATATAGAACAAACTTCATTTAGTTACAAAATTGTTTATCCAAATTAGCGCGTACATACCAAATTGGTATATTTGGTTGAACAAACCACTACAAAATAGGATCCATGAAATCTGCTCATATCCATTGAATATAGGAAATTAGTTGGCATATTCAACAATCTCCACCTTGACAACAATTTACCTGATCTATCATGCCCAATTTATTCATCACCTCTTCTGCAAGCGAAGAGAAGCCAAGCACCATTGTAGCTTCTCTAAAAGTACTAGTTTTGTGAACATGTCTGCATAATTCTCTTTTGTATGAACCTTTTCAAGGAAAACTCCACCTTCATCAATGACATGTCTTACAAAATGGTACTTAATAGGAATATGTTTAGTTTTACTGTGGAAGGTTGGATTTTTAGCCAAGTGAATAACACTTTGACTATCACAAAGTAGATTTATTTTGTCATGCATCCTTCCAAACTCACCAAACAAACCTTTTAATCAAACTGCCTCTTTGCAAGCATGCGAAGCAACTATGTATTATGATTATGTAGTGGATAAAGAAACAATGTTTTGTAGCTTTGACATCCAACTAATAGGTCCACCTACAAGAGTAAATACATATCCCGAAGTTGACCTCATCTTGTCCAAATCAACTACAAAATCAGAATCAACATATCCACAAACTAACTCACAACCACCATTATAGGTGATACACTAATCACTTGTGCCCCTCAAATGTTGAAGCACCTATTTCACTGCTGCCCAGTGCTCCTTACGTAGATTTTCCATATATCTGTTGACAACCCAACTGCATGTGAAATGTCTAGCCTTGTACTAACCATCACATACATTAAACTTCCTACTGCATTAGCATATGGTATTCGAGACATATGTTCCTTTTCTTATTTTGTACTAGGACATAAAATTGAAGAAAGATTAAAATGCGAAGCGAAAGGGACTGAAATTGGTTTCACATTGTTCATACCAAACCTCAAAATTATTTTCTCAACATACTTTTGTTGTGACAACCAAATCTTACCATTCCTCCTGTCTCTGAATATCTCCATGCCCAAAATATGTTTTGTTTCTCCTAGATATTTCATATCAAAAGTCCTATCCATTTGAGCCTTTAACCTGTTGATCTCAGTTATGCTTTTGCTTGCTAAAAGCATATCGTCAACATACAATACTAAGATAATGAATATTCCATTATTCAATTTCTTAAAGTAAACACAATGATCATACTCACTCCTTGTATAATTCTGTCTCATCATGAAAGAGTCAAATTTCTTGTACCATTGTCTGGGCAACTTCCTCAGACCATACAATGATTTCTTGAGCGTGCAAACAAATTTCTTCCTATGATTATGAACAAACCCTTCAGGTTGTTCCATGTAAGTTTCGTCATCCAAATCTCCACGTAAGAAAGTTGTTTTAACATCTAGTTTCTCCAACTCCAAATCAAGTAATGAAACTAATGCTAACACAATTCGAATTGAAACAATTTTAACAACTGGTGAAAAAATCTCATGAAATTCAATACCTTCTTTATGAGAATATCCTTTTGCAATCAGCCTTGATTTGTACCTCTCTACCTTATCATCAACACCCTTCTTCAACTTGTAGAACCACTTGCAACCTATTTTTTTCCTGTCTCTTGGAAGTTCTACCATGTCCCATGTAGCATTCCTCTCTAAAGAATTCATTTCATCCTTCATTGATTCTTTCCATTTATCACTGTTATAACCCTTCACAACTTCCTGATAGCATGAAGGTTCATCATCATTAGTACTTAGAGAAAATGATGAAACAAAATCATCATACCTTCTTGGAGGATTTCTGACCCGCATAGACATCCTTAGGGAAGTTTGTGGCTCATCCACATTCTGTTGAATGTCATCAACATCCATGCTTTCCACTACAGTAACCTCTTCATGAACATCTTCAGAAAATTGTTCAGGTTCACTTTCGTCTGTAGTTGAGCGGGTTTCAAATTGAATCTGTTGATACTTTGGTACTTCTGCATGTTTCATTTGAACATGTACATCTGATTTAATGAGAGATGATTCATCAAATATTACATCTCTGTTAATGGTGATCTTGTGGGCAGTAGGATCCCACAACCTGTATCCCTTCATACCATCACCATATCCAACAAAGACAAGCCTTTTTTATTTTGGATATAATTTAGAACACCGATGTTTCGAAATTAGAGCATAGGCTTCACAACCCAAAACTTTAAGATTAGAATAATTACAAAGGTGACCTGTCCATACCTCTTCTGGAATATTTCACTCTAATGTTGTTGATGGTGATCGATTCACCAGATAACAAGCTGTAGATATTGCTTCTGACCACAGGTCATGCTACAATTTTCCATTACTAAGCATACTCCTTGCTCTCTCTAGAAGATTCTTGTTCATGCATTCAACAACTCTATTTTGTTGAGGAGTATAGGCTGTGGTTTTATGCCTATCAATCCCAAAATACTTGCAATAGCTCTCAAATTCCATTGATGTAAATTCACCACCATTATCAGTTCTTAAACATTTAATGGACCTATCAGTGCTCTTTTCCACTAAAGCTCTAAACTGCTTAAAAACAGTAAATACATCAGCCTTTATCTTCAACATATAGATCCAAACCTTCCTAGATAAATCATCTATAAAAGTAACAAAGTATGATGATCCTCCATAAGAAATAGTAGGGGATGGTCCCCAAACATCATAATGGATATAATCAAGGATTCCTTCACTGGTGTGTCTTCCTGTTTTAAATTTCTGCCTATTTTGTTTTCCATAAATATAGTGCTTGCATAAATCTAACTTTAAAGACTTTAGACTAGGAAGTAACTTGTGATCAGATAATAATTTCAATCCTTTTTCGCTCATATGGCCCAAACATTGATGCCACAGTCAAACATAATCATTTTCATTCTCAGATATAGTTGTCGCATGATCTGACTCGATTATTCCTTCTAACAGAAACATGTTTCCAACCTTCTTTGCTTTCATGACCAGTAAGATTCCTTTGAAGACTTTCATAACTCCACCTTGAAAAATACACTTATATCCTCCAGTATCTAAGACTCCCAAAGAGATTAGGATCTTTATAAGATCAGGTACATGTCTCACATATGTTAGTATCTTAACAGATCCATCAAACATCTTAATTCGAATGGTACCAATTCCCACAACTTTACATGAAATATCATTTCCCATGTAAACTATTCCATCATCTATAGACTGTTATGTTATAAACCAGTGTCTATGAAGACATGTGTGATTTGAAGCACCCGAATCTAATAACCATTGTTGATCATAACGTGAAACAACACTAATTGATAAAACTTCATCAGTCATACCTAAACCTGTTGCTGAACCTGTTTTGGTTGCATTTGTTTCCTTCATCTCTTTTGGAGGTTCTTCTTTGGAGGCTTGTTGTCGCTTCCAACAATCCTTCTTCAGGTGACCAGATTTGCCACAAAACCAACACTTAATCTTTCTCTTCTTTCCCTTCAAATTTTACCAAGAGAAATTCCTCTGACCCTATCCTCTTTCTTTAGGTCTTCCTCTGACCACCATCGCCTCATATGTAGAGGTTTCTAAATTGGATTTCTTCCTTGTTTCCTCAGATAGTAATTCTCCAACAATAACATCAAACTCAATACTTTATGTTGTGCTAAAACTAATAGATGTAAAAAAGTGATCCCATGACTCTTCAGAGTCGAATTTCACTCCCATGCTAGTCAACTGAACTAAGAGAGTATTAAAAGTATTTAAATGATCAACTATTTTCATACCTTCTTTCATGTGCAAACTATACAATTGTCTTTTCAGGAAGATCATGTTCGTCAAGGATTTCTTCAAATATAAGTTTTTCAGCTTTGTTCACAAACTGGTTGTTGTATTCTCCGTAACAATGTTGAACATAACATCATTGGCCAAACACGTACGTATGGCACTTAGTTCTCTTGCATCGATCTCTTCCCACTCTTCATCTGAAATGGTCACGGGTTTCTTTGATTTTCCCAAAAGCGCCTTCACGACTCCTTGTTGCATGAGCAAATCATGCATCTTGACCTTCTAGATCTCAAAACTGTTCTTGCCATTGAAATTCTCAATTTCAAAATTTTCACTCTAACTTTTCTCCATTTCGATCTTGATCCCACTAGATAAGAGTTGTGCAATCGATGCACCCCCTAAGAAGAGAGACCATCGACATTTTCTGAATGCGGAAAATTTGCAAGTGCAGCTATGAAATCAACGCTCCCTTCAAGAGGCGATACCAGCATCAACGCTCCCTACAATAGGCAAGACCCACATTGACGCTCCCTGCAATAGGCTAGACCCACGCTGATGTTGAAATTGACACTCCCCTGTAGACTAGAGCCCAACGCCGATGTGAAATCGACGCACCTACGCAATGATGGAACTGATGCTCCTCGATGGAACTGTTGCTCCTCAACGACACTGCTACTTCTCGAATTTGACCTCAAACTCTTCTCTGATACCACTTGTTAAATGCGGAATCAAAAAATATTCAATTAATCTGATGAGAAATAAACAAGATCAATAGAAATCACATACACACAAAATATGACACAGAGATTTACGTGGTAAAACCCTTCTTGTAAGGGAAATCTCCACGGGGAAATGATAATTGGTCTTTGATTATTGTTCAAGGGATATGAATACATCAACCATCAAGTTCAGGCTTCCAATGGTATAAACAACCATTCGACCACTCACTCTTCTGCACTTCACTATATCCTCTCATTGATTATGCCTCTATATGACCTTACATCAATATAGAACAAACTTCATTTAGTTACAAAACTGTTTATCCAAATTAGTGCGGACATACCAAATTGGTAGATTTGGTTGAACAACCCACTACAAAATAGGATCCATGAAATCTGCTCATATCCACCGAATCTAGGAAATTAGTTGGCATATTCAACAATTATGGAACCACTTTGTTCTATAAATATGAAATCACATATTCTTTTGTAATACAAAATGTGTATATAGTGTATATACAATTGAGAATACCTAGTCTCTTGCTTGTATCAACTGAATAGAGGAAAACTCGAAATTTTATATTTAAGAATGGTAGGGTTTCATCGACCTATTTCTCTTAAAGGAGAATAAACAATCATTCATAATTTAATTGATTTTACAAAGGAAATGATCTAATCTACACCTTTAGTTACACATTATTCTGATTGATAACAATATTTGGTCCTTATTAAAAGTTCAACCCTTTAAATAGTCCTGAAAGGGCAACCTTACTTGGCTAGTTCTGATTTAAAGGTTGTTTCCTTGAACAAACTTTAAAGTACATAAAATAAGAATTTTCGCAAGTCATGAATATTTTATTCCTCTACCAGTAATCCAAATTCTAATTAATTTTCATTATATCAAGGCTTAATTTGAATACGACATTGTGCATCAAAATCGAATACGATCATGTATATTTAGCTTTGAAAATCCATAAATAGAATGATGAGAGAATAAAAACATGTTTTCAATTCACTCAATCCATATCTACATTCTTCTCCATATATGCATGTAAAGAGCTCGTGGACATTACCAAGTACCAAGGTGACCAATTTCCCCAAAATTGTCATGACAAACTTTCTGAAATACATTGGAATTATTGTATTTAAAGGATAACAAGTTGTAAGTTTTTTTCAAAACACAAACTTATTTCTGATCAACAATAATATCATCTCTTATAAACTAACTGGGCTAGTTGACCCGAGAGTTTAAATGGGAGAGACAACATACCATTGGTATATCACATTCTATAATTTATTCAATTACAAGAATAAGGCTATATAGAAATGAGTGGGTCAACAAATGATACTTTTCAAATCACTAGAGACAAACTAGGATTCTCTAAAATTTTATTGAGAATATAAACACATTCATACTTGAACTTGCCCTAATCTTGTTTCTTTTTTTTTGACATGTATTTTCATGTTTGAAGACATATTCAAGCACAATTCCTAGCAAGGATAAACTCCCCAACATATAGTGTTATGGATTTAATATTGAACTCATGTTTTATAAACGATTAAAAAATCAGTGATAACAATATCAAACAAAGAGAAGGGTTGAATTCAGATTCAATGATTGAAAATTAAATACTAACATAATTTTGTATTTATGGATAATAATGAATCGTGTTAAAGGACACTTACTCATTACTAATAGATAATTATTTTTGGTAACTAATTAATGATGCCAACCATTGAGTTATCTTCATTTTTTACATCATTTAGATCATCAGTCAAGACCACCCCGACTATGGTGATAGTTGAGCCTAATATAACACTCAATTGCATATTTTTTCTCATCCATGTGGAAAAATTGGCAAAACATAACGATGACTCCACCATGGTTCTAAATCTTGTTTCTTCGATTATAGGATTCAAGAGCCCATTCTATCATCTTTGTGGTTTTGTAGGTTCCCAAACCATCCTACCTAAGAATCCAACCCAATTCCTTTCCACATCAACCACCCCGGTTGTTTCCTCCATCGATGTATTGACACTTATGGTCCTTCGTGTGAACTGTTTGGGTGCTACGAATTTTTGCGTTGTCATTGTCTTAACTCGGGAAAAATTTGTTGCAAATTGGTTGTACTCTTTACAATCTTGGTACAAAATTACAAGTTGTTCTCTCTTTCACTCCTTTGCTCAAAAATCTCAAGTTTTTTATTTTTCTATGGTTTTTGTCTTTTATAACCTCTATCATAAATGCTCTGGCGCTCCCTCTTTTTTCATTCACCGTTTTTTGTCTTTCTAATCAATTTTTGTCCTGGTGCACAATGTTTAATTTTTCTGTCGCACAATATATTTAATTCTATCACACCAATTTACTGTCTTATGTGCCCTATATCCTTCAACTATCTGTCTACCACTCATCCATCTTCCTACTTTTTTTTTTGCTTTTTCTCATTTTTCTATTTTTTTAACCTTTTTCTTCTCTTAACTCCTACAATATGCAATTGTGATATCCATGTTTTCCCCAACTTGTAATTAATAATTTATTACAATCACCATGCTATGGCATGGGAACAATGTAAATTCATTATTTATATTTTCCAATGACTGACTTTGGGGGTAAAGCCTTGAAGTATTGGCTATGATATCACTAGAGGAAAGAATGAGGAAAGTGTGGAGAGGGTTCATTAGTTCAAATGACCCAAATTCCCTTTGTTGAGATAATAAGCCTCATCTGTATCCAAAGGAAAGGATTCAATTAATGAATAAAGGACTCGTGGTTGGATAATCAACCAACCCCATGAATGGAAGCATGGTCTGACTGAAGAATGTCATCCTGAAATACCGCAGGGTCTGGCAGACCAGGCTGACCCGAGTTTCCTTCTGACAGAAGGAACAAGACAGGTTGAGGACCATCCTGGGAAAGGATATACAAAAAATAGAGATAAGGAGAAGACCACCGGAGAGAGAGGGAGTGTAGGGGGATCTTCAGAAAGTAGGAGAGACACTAGACAAGAACGCATGCACAAAGGGGAACGCGTGACTTGGTTATGCATAAGAAAAGAGGAAGGATTCGATATTGATGTTGGTGAAGAATCTGATAAACCTTGCAGGGATGTTGTGACAGATAAAAGGTCTATGATAAATGGCATAGTTCCCTAGTGATATTATGGCTTGGCACGGGGCTGGCCAGAGTGCTAAGAATGAATGCCTCTGATCCTATGGATGGGTGGAAAGGAGAACACCCACAGTCAGTTTGTTGGCTACAATCTGAAATAGATAAGTATTATCATACTATATATATATATATATATATATTGGATGCGATGATGGAATGTCTGGGTTTATGGTTAAGTCTTTCAACATTTGAATAGTTATTAGAAATGTTCATTTGCTTCTGTAAACTGCTATATCCATATAGTATTTTATTTATCTTAGTGTAGCTGCTAGAGAGTTATGGAATGTAAATCCACAATAGATTCGGGGTAGGATTGACTGAAACGTCTAAGTCCTGTCAATCCTTTGAAGTCACCTTAGCGGGAATGTCAATATCATCTCTGTGGGAGAAGGGTGTTTTCCCTTCATACTATCCACCCATTTGACTGAGGGCTCATTCCCTTGTCCTTAACCCATTCATTGCTAAAAATATCAGAGCTTAGCCCAAAATATTTTCCCAAAGTACCCATGTGACCAGAGCCTAGGAACCCTGTGCTAGTCTGAAAGGAGATAACTCTTTTGACTTTAGGACTTCAAGACTCGTGACTCCACAATCCTAAAAAAATATCGAAGGCTGAAGTCGTGAATTGAAGAGGGTCGTCGATATGGGAATCCAGTGTGGATCCCTCTTAGTCGTTAGATCAGAATTAGGAAGGGAAGCGTTAAGTGCTTCGACGAAGTACTACTTCAGAATAATAGGAGTCGTATAACGTTGAAACTCCTGAATGTCAGAGTCAGAGAGTAAATCAGTACCATTAAAAATGGAGGGACACATGTCCATAGATCAACGGTTATCTGGAAGTCTAGGTATTCAATGGTATAGAGATGCGCGAGTTTCCCCAGAGCTTTGCAAGCCAGAGTAAATCCTAGCAATGGATGCTAGGTACACATGGAAATAGATTCGGTGTGGTCTGGAGGGAAATCCGGGAGATACAAGTTGAACTCTCAAATGCCAAATTTCCAGAGCAATGTGGGTCGTCGATCTTCAGATCCTTTGGGATTCCCCTAGTTGTCGATCTTAGAATCTTGCCATCAATTAACCAACCAACCGGGAACACGTCGTGGAGCGACACGTGGCCCTTACCTATCCTCTGTCTAAGGTTGTCCATCGAATTAGAGGCGTAGGATGAGAGGACATGTGGTAAGCAATCCCATAGTCCAGAGACTTAGTACTCTAGGGAAACTTGGCCAAGAACCTACCGAATGTGAAAACCTTTGAAGTCGCAAACATCGAAATGAATCTTGGTCATTGGTAGGATGAGGACACTTGGCACAATATTAGAGAGTTTGAAGACTTATCTCTTTAGGGAACTCACGACGTGAGGAGTTGGAAAACTATGAAGTCTGGAGCTACGAAATAATCAGAGTTGTAGATCTATGGATCCATGTGGACTCTTATTGACCATGAGATTGAAGGGTTGGGAAGTTATTAGTCCAAGATGACATGGCATGATGACATCATTTGATGTGATGTGGACCCACATTACGCCTGCCACTTGTCATATGGATATTGATGATTCACATACCCTTTATGATTATTAGATCATGACATGTGTCACCCCCTAATGAGGACATGTGTCACCCCTTGACCCTCATTGTGTGTCAGCTTCTGGTTCGTGCCTATCTCGCCAACATGGTTGGTGACATGTCCGAGACTCCGGGAGTCTGGATAATTCGGGAGTTTAGAAGATTGAACGTAGAATGGATGAGTAAGATTCAATGAGGATCATGGATCGTTGAACGTCGAAAGTCGCATGGCGATCGTCGATCGTCTATACAAAGGACGTTCAACGCTAAACGATGAACGCTAATTTCTAAATGCCTAAGGCCACGTGGCAAGATTTTGGGACTTCAAAGATTAGGAAAAATGAGTGTTTCGCGTCGAACGTCGAAGCCCATTTTTAACCGTAGGATCTCGACAGAGGATGTGGACCATTGATTCCATCCGCTATTCAGCGATCTGAGAATTAAACAACACTATTGGAACTCCCGAAGTACGGTATTTACGAAGTGTCGAAACCTTCTCTAAGTAGACTCTTAGCTGCTGGTTTTTAGCCCAAGGTCACGAGGAGGATCCCACTAGCTAGTTTAAGCACGTAATGGGAGATGTAACTTCGAGGAAAGAAAGTAAGAGGTTTTTTCTTAGTAAGGGAACGAAAATGAACCAAGGAAAAGTGAAATTTTGATGCCCCATCCCTTTAAGGGTATTTAAGGGGTTATGTGTGTTACAAATTACTATCAAAGCATGGAAACAACACTTGGCCTGCTTGGGCTCATGCACGAGTCACATAAAAATATTATTAGAAAAAATTTAAGGGAGAGGACGTACTACCCTACCCTATCTAGCAGAGAATGATTCAGACACAGGCATGGATAGGCCGGAGAACAGCTGAAATGCTAGGCTAACTTGGGCCTGCTAAGAGTACCATTGTCGTATGGAAGTTATTTGAACAAGTTCATTGAAGGATGTAGATTAAAATTCCAGTTGGGATTTTACCCAATGAGATTGAATCATGCTAGCATGTGGCAAAGGAAGCCAATCATTTCTTTTGGAAATGATAGTCAATCCTACAGGAGTGGGATTATGTCGATAGGAAGTAACACTAAGACTTAGATGTGAAGGGATTGAAAGGATCTGTAGCAGTAATAATTACTCATTTAAATGAAGGATTAAGCCTGGTATATGTGTATATCCCCTCACAATTAGAGGAATGAGTCTGGTGACCATTCTATGAAAGGGAGACCATGTGCA
Source organism: Picea sitchensis (assembly GCA_010110895.2). NCBI lineage: Eukaryota > Viridiplantae > Streptophyta > Pinopsida > Pinales > Pinaceae > Picea > Picea sitchensis. The sequence goes on along the minus strand of SNQJ01S0048254.1, from coordinate 81,734 downwards.
GCTCTCGGGTTTCGAAGGGAACTGAGAAACGAACTTTGTTTCTAGGTACATGAATTGTTGGGCAGAGTTTTTCTAATCATGTTGATAAATAGAGTTGTAGATAAATAGAGGGATTGAGTGAGAAATCATAGCAGCCTCCCTTGCTTGGTGGATAGAAAACTAGTCTGCCAAAATTCTCATGGGAGGAGGAGAGCGACCTATGTCCCTGAATATTGTTGAACACAAGGAAGAATTATAAGTATAATGGTTAAGACTGATTATGACCTAAAGATACTATGGAATTTTGAACTAGAATACCTAGTAAGTAACATAATTCAAAATTGTATCTGGGTTTTAAAGGAATAGTCCAAATCTTATTGGACATTAAAATTTATTATAAATAAGGTAAAATGGTTGATTAAATGTTGATCCTAAATGTGGTAAAGGAAGTGTTGGCACACTTATAGAAGCCTAATGGGTTAGATTGATATCCAGAGGTGGATGATAACCATATAGAAATAGCTTGGTATACTCAAATAGATGTGAGAGGGAGTTTAGGAAAAGATTCCCTTGTAGAAATCTATTGACCAAGAATGGTTTGAGGCATGAAAGAGAAGATTGATAAGTTGTCTTGTTTCCTTGGGGAACTGTTGGATTTTCCCAAATAATATTTTTGGGTTGTTGAGTCATCTTATAACACCAGAGGCAAGAAAAATTTCTTGCTAGTTGTTGTCGTACGGAAAAAAGAAACATAGTTATGATTATGTTTGTTAAACTGGCCATGTGGATAGTATGAGAATGACTGCAAGCTCCCAAATGTGAGGAAAGCTCAGTGTTGAGTATCTCTATGGAAATTTTCCTGAGAATGGTAGTAAGATCCTTGGGAAAAGGATATGGAAGTCTGATGTGTCCATTTTCATGTTGTTTGCAGTAGGTCGAGGCGGAAAATCAAGACGATTTTGGGAAAGAAAGAATGCAGAAGGAAAGCGACAGCTGGAAGGAAGCACAACACACGTGCATGCAAGGAAGGTAACATCTGGAAGGAAGAACAACACACACACATGGGAGGAATACCTAATGACAGTAGGGTTAGGGTTTTGGTAATGCATTGTAATGGTTGAAGATCCTGAAATGTATAAATATCGATACTTAAATATCATAGGGGGTTGGTTCTTACATTGTTCAGTTGGATTGAGATCAGTAGATGATCAACATTGTTGGTTTTTGTATTGCTTGGAGTATTGTTGCTAATATAGTGATACACATGAGTTGATGTGATAGGTAATGTTTTGTTGTATGATCTATTTCGCATAGGTTTTTGAGCTAGAGGAGAAAAAGGAGGGTAGATATTGAGGGTTAGATCACGGGTTGTGGAGCGTGGTTCGATATAGTCCGCCTTGTATAGATCTTACCCAACTGAGAAGGGTTGTAAGCACATGACGCTAGATACACAAAACCATCATAACAAAGAGCCAAGAGCCAAATATTTGTGGATGTAGCCCGGGAGGGGGTGAATCACGGTAATATCTGTGTTGTGTGATGAATGAATGTATATATTTCTTGTCTTCAACAATTATTATTATGTTGAATGAATGAGTTATTATATTGTTTGTTTAAATTTTGTTGCGATGTCGAGGGAACAAGCTATGATATTTACTGCACATTCATGGATAATAGTAGGTTACAAACACAAGTTAGAATAAATGGTTTAGAATACAGACCCCATATCTCCCGCTCAATCCTAGGCTGTAAACACACGAGTCTTACAACCACCCATTAAAGCTATCTCGGGTGAGACTGCGTAACACATTCTGTGTGTTGCATTGCCTTATGGTCCACCACGAGGGCCGATATTTTTAGAGGCTTTGTTGGAAACCCGAAAGACATGAACCCTGGGTCAAAAAAAAATCAGACAGTATAAAGGAATAGTGATAACTAACAAATGGTTTTGTTGTCGTAGGTAGGAACAAGAGAGGATTGAGTAGAGGAGATAAGTAGAGAATCTTTCGGAGGTGGATTAAGAAAGGGTTAGGGCAGAGACCAATGAGCCATTATAAGGGAATGTTGAGACCGTGGATTACCACAAAAGAAGAGATCAAAAGTTGGTTGAGAACAAAAGAGATAGAGTTTGCACAGAAAGACAATAGAAACCCTAGAATTACATCCCGCAAGTACCTTGAGAAATATGTGTTTATTGATTTGCACAAAGTCTTTTTCTGCAATTTTCCACACTTATTGCAGGAGTGGATACTAAGGTTGAAGAATAACCATGCAACAAACCAGGTTCAATGTAACGCACCCACTATCATAATTTAAAATTTTTTGGGTTAATCTCCCACAAACCTGCATTAGAGAAACGCCAATCCCTAGTTCAATATCGGGACTCGGGGTTTCTAATGCCGAAACTTACTCACCCCCATGACTCGCGATCCTGGGAACTCCGATGCGCTCCTTACAC